>JAVYIG010007308.1:0-103923 GCA_035222895.1 Strongylocentrotus droebachiensis
TTAATGTGCATGCATTCCCTGTTTGTTTACCATCTTTCTGTGATAATAACGATAATACCTGTATTTTTATTACGCACGGAGTCCATCCAAGGGCATCCTTCATGGCGTCTTCAAAGTAGTAATAGGGACTTTTAGATTTGCGTGGACTGATCCGTGTGACGTCCATTCAAGGCAGTGCATTAAAAGGACGTCGACCGTAGCAATCCACATTGTCTTCGTGCAAATCTAACAGTCCCTAATATCACCATTGCTTTAGCCCAGCTACCCTAATAAGGCGCTAAAAGCACGCAAACGAACATACGAAGCTTTCTGCTACATTTCTTCACGTGAAACACTCGATTTCGAAGATTAGCAGAGGCAAAAATCCGTATGCCTTTTCTATTAATGTCTTGCCAAATGACAACTGATTTAGTGAGACTGCGGCGGGACTCTCTCTCTCTCACTCTCCCTCCCTCTCTCTTCCTCTTTCTCTCTTTCTCTCATTACAAAAAATAAAATAAAAAAAATAGTTGCCTGAACAGCACAAGTACAATAAATTACTGTTGACAATGACAATGACAATGACAATGACAATGACAATGACAATTTATTCTCATGTCACCCACATTGGGGTATTGGAGAAGGTTACAATCAGTTTGAATTTGTCAATTAAACACTGTGAAATATACAATACAATACAAATATAATTAATATTAATCGATACAAAATAACACTATCGACAATAGTGAGAAAAATTATGATGATAATGATAACAATATTGATGATGATAATAATAATAATAATCAAAAACAAAACGATAATATTAATTAAAACGATAATTAATGACGAAATTAATGGAAGCAATTGAAACGAGATTTACTGGCACCAGTAAATTGATATCTGAATTAATGAATTACTGAAAATATTCTTGATATCAATTAATAAATTGATATAAGACAAAAAAGAGAAACATAAAGTTAATATTGAACTCATAACATGTTTTTGCACATACTTAAATTAATGAAAACGAAGCATTATTTTTCGACAGAAGTTTACTAAGTTTAAACGTGCATGTATGTACATTATTGGAGTTAAAAAGCTGACCCATTTTTAGTGTATTTGGTCTTTCAATAAAATATTTATCGATGAACAATTTTCTTTCTGAACGAAAGGTAGGGCATACAAACAAGTAATGAAACTCATGTTCATGAAGCTGTGTTCTATAGAATGTATCTTAGGTAAAATTGTTGTATAATATTACATAACTTTCGTGAGCATGTATCCAGTATTAGTCTGAGTGGATTTTACAATTTTGTACACGTTGAAACGATGCACAGGGGAGAAATATGCTAGTTAACACCGATAGATCCCAATCTATTTCTCAAACTATCTTTCGTGCCAAAACGGTAACAAATAAGGCAAGGTAATAATTATATAAGGCAAAGTTAAGGTTAATTTGCCGTGGCGACAGCCCAGAAAAACGGCAATGTTTCTTTTGTCTTTGTTTTGGAAAAGAACACTTCAAATACTTGCTTTTTAATATGCAAGGATTACATGTTATAACATTAGTATGAGAATGTGATCCTTGAAAAAAGGAAACGGATAGGAAAAAAGTGATTGGAAATACTTAAATGCCTATGATGGGATGGGATGAGGTTGGCTCTTGAATAGTTGTTGTTTCAAGAGGTTGAGGAATGAGGCGTGATGAAAAGTTGCGCCTTTACCGCGTAAGCCATTGTTAAATTTGTTTAGAAAAAATCGGCATCCATTTGTTTGTAGTACATCTTTTTAAAGCCATAAAACGTTGAAAATCCGCTTGCGTTTTCGTTTCGATTATGATGGCACAAAACAATCGTGGTCTATATTGTGACGTCACGCTGGACATACGCGTGAAAAAATGTTGTGTTTATTTCCGGTTTTTCTGATGACAGCACAATCGGTACGCGTTTATGCGCGTGTGTTTTGCGCGTCTAGAGATCTCCACGCGCTCGCGTAGGCGTGCATGCTGACTTGCCATAGAAACAAATGCGCAAAAAAATAATCACAAAGTTTTTGAAATCGCACAGCAGGTTCTAAACGATTATGAGGAGTAGCCAGAAAAAACGCTGACGTGAAAAGCACAGACGAAGCTTTCTGCTACATTTTTTCATGTGAAACACTCGATTTCGAAGATTAGCAGTTCTTTTTTTCACTCGTGCACATTTTTATTACAAGGTCAGTATAATGATGATGATGATGGTGATGATGTCGTTGTTGCTGATGGTGGTGGGGATGATGATGATGATTAATGGTGCGTGATGAGCAGATCATGAGGGCTGATGAATTGAAGAGGATGATGGTTAATAATGCCACTGTAGATCTACTGATAAATATGTTGATAATGACGACGACGCGATGACGATTGTGATGATGGTGATGGATTGGCGGTAGTGATGAGGATGATTATTAATAAGAATAACAATTTGCTAATGATAATTATGATGAACACGACACAGGCGCGGATCAAGGATTTTCCAAGGGTGGGGGGGGGGGGGGGGGGGGGGGGGCTGGAAATTCGAAAAGCTGTCAATGTTATTCAACGTACAAGTAGGCCTACCAATTAGGCCCAGGATTTTATGCGGCCGGCCCGCCCTTCTGGAACTACCCCGCCAATCTCCCGATTACAATTCTGCTCCTCTGTGTAGTAGGGGCCGGACGCGGCCTTATCATGTGTGCTCTTACTCTTAGTCTTATCAGGGATATCTAGACCCTAGATCTAGTCTAGTCTAGATCTAGGATGATCATCTCCATTACGCTTGCATTTCCAGTTCACATGTGCACCCCCTTCTCCTTATTCCCTTATCCATCGTTACCGCCACTGTCATTGATGTATGGCCGGCCCCCTCTTCAGTTCAATAACGGCTCTCAAGCCTTCAGGATTGACCCCAACATTTCCTGCTTACCTTTTCTGAAGTGTTTTACTTAACCTGTTGAGGCACTAGATCTACGGCTTAACATGTAAAGCGTGCTTAGAATTTTTGAAAATAAGCTGAATTCCGACTCAATTTTGCACAACCTAAGAATTAGAATACGGCTAGTCACCCCCCCCCCCCCCTCCCATGCGCGCGCATTTTACACGCGCATATCCCTCCCCCCCCCGCTTTTTTCCCTTATTCCGGCATGTGTCACTTAGATCTAGTGCCATTTCACTGGGCCCCATTGCATAAGACTTACCATTGATGGTACGTAAGTTAGTAGATCTTTGCTATCAATAGCAACTATCATGGTAACAGGAATCAATAGCCAATCGAAATCAAAGTTTCCATGGTAGTTATCATTGATGGCAAAGTTACCATCAATGGCAAGGTTTGTGCAACGGGGCCCTTGTCTTTCTTTCTTTCTTTCTCACCCCGGCTTCTCTCTTCTGTTTTCTTTTTTTCACTTTTCCTTTCTCTTTTCTCTTCTTTTCTTCCTCTTTTATTTCCTTTTTGTGTATGCGCCGCGACCGTGTTTAGCCCCCCCCCCCCCCCTGTATCCCCTCACCGCCCCCCCCCCCCCAACTCAGTTTTATTTAGAGTACGCATATGCGTGTTCCCTCCTTTTGAAAACTCCCCCTAAGTCCGGTGTGTAAAGTCAATATTGTATATGTACGAGCCGGACTTTAGTGCGTGAAAAGTACCCCTTTAGTCTTTACGGACATTTTTCTAACACGCATGCGGTCATTCCGACCCCGGAGTGGGGTGTATCCCCCACTGCTACGCGATGACAACGACAACGATAATGATCGATGTTTTCTAGACATATGCCGACGACGATGTGCATTGCTCTTGATGATAATCTTTATTTTTATTTTTATAGATCTACATTTCAGCATCATGGGTTTCCATCAAATTTTAGTCACTGTAGTTGCCCTCGCTTTAGCCTCTGTCAGAGCCGAGTTCCCATCCCGTACCGACTCCCCTACTGACTGCCCCGAAGCAGATCAAGGGTGCTGGTGTCTCGGCTCCTTCGCTCAGTGCTGGAGAACGTATGAAGATGCAGGAATGACAGGAGAAATTGGAAACAGAATTACAAAGCTGTAAGTTTAGATTGGCGCCTTTTCCATGAGATGAAAAAGATCATCACATCATTTGAAAGTTGGGTGTACAGGAGAATGATGAAAATGTCATGGAAAGATATGAAAACTAACAGAGAATTACTGAATATGGCAGGGCTTAACAAAATATCCTGTATGGTAACAAACGAAAAGCAGGGGCGGATCTAGCTTTTTGCTAAGGGGGGGGGTTTGACCAAAATAATGACGATGCGGAGCATCGTCCACGAGCCGCGAAGCGGCGAGCCGATTTTTTTGTGGGTGTTTATTTGAACCCCGTAAGTGATGTTTTCCTGGCATCTATTAACACAATGGAGACCATAAAAAGCAGTGCATGATAACGTCTTTTTAAATCAAGTAACAGTTAAATAAAATAATGACGATGCGGAGCATCGTCCACGAGCCGCGAAGCGGCGAGCCGATTTTTTTTGGGGTGTTTATTTGAACCCCGTAAGTGATGTTTTCCTGGCATCTATTAACACAATGGAGACCATAAAAAGCAGTGCATGATAACGTCTTTTTAAATCAAGTAACAGTTAAATACACAGTTATATCCAGAGTTATCATGTGTTTGGTTAAGTTACCAGATGAGTTGAATATCTTCTCACAATATTTGCACTTGAAAGGGTTTCTCTCCAGCGTGCGTTCTTTTTTCTTTCTTTTTTTCTTTTTTTTTCTCTTTTTTTTCCCTTTTTTTTTTTTTTTTTTTTTTGGGGGGGCCGCCCAAGGGGGGGGTTTAAACCCCCTAAACCCCCCCCCGTAGATCCGCGCCTGAAAAGCAAAATACTTTGGCCACATTAGAAGACATCAAAGTCTCTTGAAAGATTTATTGGAACCCATTAAAAAGAAGAAGATGATGATGATAATGATTATCACGATCATACCAAGAAGAAAGAAGCCATGGAAGGGAGAAAAAGAAGTGATGACAACAACATGCAGACACAGAGGGAGCTAGAGAGAGAAATATAAAGTGAGAGGGAGAGAAAGAGGTGTGGGTGGGGCAATTCGATTTAAAATATGTAAATATAATATAATAAAGATCAAAGGCGTAGATCTTAATCGAGTTGAGAAGATGGAGGCAAACGACGAAGAGAGTCTTGAGAAAGTTTATTTGTAAATGCTGTCAAGAATGTTGAAGAAATCCATGCGTCTTTCATTCCAAACTAAAATGGAAAAAGATTTACTGAAACTTATTCGTCTTTCTTTCTAATTGAAATGTCTCTTTTTTTTAATGAAACAGAGACTTATTGTATCAGCCAAGTGAAGAGATTGTGACGTACATAAGACGTATGAGCGCCATGAGGGAATTAAGGTAAGTAACCAGAAAAATCATAATTTATGCCATACCGTCTGAACTCCATGATTTTACCAACATTGCAATAAAACGTTTGAAATTGCTACAAATTTCCGGACGCTTAACAAAATTAAAACCGTCACTTTTGCCCTTGGATTTTAACAAAAAAGAATGCATCAAATAGAACTAACAATCATATATGTTCTACTGATTTAATAATATTATATAATACAAGTCTTAAAAGATTTATGAAAATAATGCATGAAATATTTCTTAAAATTGCTGGATTAAATCAACTGTCCAGATACATAACCTGTCCGGACACACATATGTCATCCTTTTATTTCACGTTTTACAGAATTTCAGAGGATGGCGTGAGCTTAGATTGTTCTTGCGACCTCATCTATGCCCTCGATGACAAACATGTAACACTCGTTGACCAGGCCGAGCTGACGTTCAGTAACTGCCAGCAGAGGGGATGGCCTCGTGACAGCATGAAGGCCAGATCCTTCGTTAATCGCTGCCGTAAGTGAACATTAAAGTATCTCATTGGTCGCCCCCCCCCCAACTAAAAATAAAAAAATAAAACAAAATGACACTCGCTATTAAAAAAGAAAACGTCACCATAACATTTTTTAATTTAAAGAGGCAAAGATAAAAAGACTAGAATATGCTTTTTTTTCTTTCTTCGAGCCTAAGTAAGATTCAAGATTTTAGAATACAATAATTTAAAACGCAAGTCCGCTCCAGAATCCTACCATCAACTTACTCTGGTAGGACATAGGCAGCGGCGGACTGGTAATTGATAGTTAATTCTTTTTCGTGAGCCTCGCTTGGTATTTAGTCGTCTGCGGGCCAGTTGCATGGTCAAAAATAGTAGAATGAGTGGGTCGCCTAGTAATTCCTGTGCCAAGACCTTAATCCCAGCTCGCCTTTGACATAGCCATTAATGCCAAACATTAAATATATAAACAATTCCACTTTCATAAGTTAAAGTTTTATTTTTGGATATTAAAACAGATGTTAGTCGCATGCAAGATGGCGATTTACGCAAGCGGAGAGAAGCTGAGGATGTCGAGGGCGATGATGTCAGCAAAAGGGCAAGTCCTCGTAAGGGGGACGAACCAGCTAGTCATACGCTTAAGGACCTCGCCCCCCAAAACACCAATCATCTTGTTAGCATCGATAGTCCCGACAAACATCCAGCCGACGAGTTCGTCAACTTCATCTCGGGGCATTCTCGGACTCGACGTGCGACAGACAACGATGCCGCAGTTTCTGACGATTCGAAAAGAGGAGCGCGTAAGAAGCGATACGGCAACACGATGGGCTACCCCCAAGCCATGAGTCCGCAAATGGGAGGTGTTAATTACGGACAACCAGCGCAGCAGGGTTACGGTGCTCAAGGAATGGGTGGACCAGTCGGTGGTGGAGGTCAGATGGGTAGACCTCCACAATTTGGAGCGTTCTCTCCAGGGCAGGCAGATACGAATTTAGAAGCCAGCAGCTCCTCCAGCATCGACGAAGGTGATACAACGATCAGCGCCAAAGGTGGGCCTATATTTACTGACCATTATGTGTATGTCACATTTAAAACTTGTTTGTTTCGTTTTTGTTTAAAGACATACTATACGGACCATGTTTGTAAGAAATTTCGAAAACTGCGACTATAACCAATTTATGGTATTTTTGGCTGGCATCATATACATGTTAATTCAGTTATATTTAATGAAGCAGTCTGGTATGACCTAGGACCGATCACTACATTGGTCATCACGCTGTAGTCACACCAACTAGATAACAACCCAAACATGTTTCATTATACGCAGTGGCCAGGTATCGGTCAGTTGGGGTTCGGTGTGACTGAGGTGTCGTCACGATCATCCAAAAGCCGTGACTCGGGTCTGAATAAGAGTCGGCTTAAGGAAAGACCAACTCGCATATTCCCTAGTTAGAAAAATTGATTTTCACATCTCTCGAGTTTATCAGGGATCAATAATGAGGTTCACCTTATACAATTTTAAAGCTATTAAGCCTCGTTCAGATATCCCAGAGTAAACCGCGGCATGTCTCGGCGGGCAGTTAAATGCTGCACATTGTGCTAGCCAAATTATTTTCATCGGTTTTCTTTTGCCGTTACCAAGGTTTTGCCTGAATGAATTTTTTCTTTAATAGGTAAAGTCCTTGATAAGAAACCTTTTGCGTCCACGCAGTCTCCAGGTACACCATTGCTCATTCCGTGAAGGGATATATATTTACCAGAAAATGAATTGACAAAGCTCTCTGATCAACTTTCCCACGTTACACTTTGTGCTTACGGCTACTTCTTGATACCCCATGATCATTTCTTACTTTACGTCAGTGCTCAGTTTTTATCCTGCACGATCAACCATTACTAGTTATTGTATTTGAAATTATGATTCTAATATTTTCCCGCGATGAAAAAATCTTTTGGGGCTTCTTAACCAGTTCGTGTTTTTATCATTCCAGTTATGGCCGACATCAAGGCGGTGCTCGGTGCCACGAAGATTGACCTACCAGTAGACATCAACGACCCTTACGATCTTGGACTCTTGCTACGCCACCTCAGGCATCACTCCAACCTTCTAGCGAACATCGGTGACCCTGCGGTTCGGGAACAGGTCCTCAGCGCGATGCAGGAGGAGGAAGAAGAGGAGGAAGAAGACGCAGCCACCGGCGCCCAACAAGGCGTCTTGAACCCGAACGCACCAGGCCAAGCAGGCTTCGGAGGTGGAGGAGGGGGCATGATGGCTCCTCAAGGGATGATCAGACTTCCTCAAGGGATGAGCGGACAACCTCAAGGGATGAGACTTCCGCAAGGGATGGGCATACCACCTCAAGGGATGGGCATGCCACCTCAAGGGATGGGCATGCCACCTCAAGGGCAACCGTACGGTCAGGGTTATCTACAGGGGTAGATCTAACTAGATATAGACGGTAATTTGATGTATATCGGGGTGATCTCGAGACGTTTCCAAAATATATTCTGAGAATGGAGGTCTTCCTTTAGAACACGAGTATTTGAATTGACTTTTCAATTTTCTCGTTCGGTGAGGTGCAACATCATTATAGATATTTAGTTTTATAAACACGTTTCTTTTTGGCAAAATTGATACACGTATTCATTGTAAAAAACAACAACACCGACATGAAATATAAGCGACGATAAAAAGAGAGAAAAGGGTGAAACAGGGGGGGGGGTATCTTAAGATGGGTAGCAAGCGGGAATCGTATAGAGCACAACTGGTTGCCATCATTCTGCGTTGCTGTGAATTAGATACATTTAATAAAGGGAGGGATAGGAGATATTCCGCAATGGAAAAGATGCATGTTATATCAATGTTGTTTATTGATTATAATCATTTTATGATATACTTTAAGAAGTACGATCCCGGGGTACGATCATTGCATGATATTTGAGATTTTTCTTTTTATGGTATATTTCTGTTATCCGTAATAAACTTTGACGCACTATTTCACTTACAAATGAGTGTTTATGTTCATTCTATAAAAGTTCCTTTTGTCTATCATACCGTGGGCCACGAGCATAGCATGAAGTCGTTTTTACCCTCAGTTGGAGACCTCTGGCCCTATTAGGAAAGAGATGGATAGAAATTTAGTTAAAGCCTATCTGCACTTGTTTGGCCAGGAGGGATTAGACCTCCCTGCATAGTCACTGACAGGTGATTATCTCATCTAATCAGCTCTTAATTAAGAAAAAGTGGACCATGGGATACCGATGGTCACCGACAAGGCATTGTTTGCTATATAGATGGCGCAAGTAGCTGATACGTAAGGAAAGGCAGATAGCTCGAAGAATAGGAAAAGACCAAGAAGAATTATTTATCGGTTCAGATGCCAGTCACCGATCCCAACAAGATAGAGAATAAACTGATATAATATAAAGCTATGTCTTCAATTACAATAATTGATGGTGATGATAATGATGTTGATGATGATATTAATGAGATCGATGATGATGATAATGGTGATGACGACGATGACCCTGGTGGAGGTGGTGGTGATGATTGTAAAGGAGATTATGATGCTGCTGCTGCTGTTGATAATTTTGATGATGACGGTGATCGTGGTGAACTGGTGATGGTGGTATACACCGATTCGGGCGACTTCTGGTGGAAGTGCGCCCTCATAAGGTGACGCCATAACTGGGGGGCGTCTGTACTGTCAGCTGGATCGGAGAAGCCCCCCAGTTATAGCGCCGCCACCGGCGGGCAGGTACATAAAACCCCCAAACCGAATCGGTGTATAGTGATGATGTTAAAGAGGGTGTCGATGCTGCTGCTATTGATGGTGATGTTAATGAGAGATGATGGTGATGGTGGTGGTGGTGGTAATGTTAAATGAGGTTATGATGCTGATGATGACGTTGGTGGTAATTCTGCTAAAAGTGGTGGGGGCAGTGGCAATCATTAAAGGGAGTGTAACATGACGAGACTACGTGTCTTTCCCTTGACGCGGGTGGCGTTATTTTGTTATGCGGCACAGATTGGAGCTTTTTTAAAAAGGGGTCTTGATTTACAGACTAATAATGGTCGTGTGCGTACTTATGGGGCTTTCACATATACACTCCGGGGCCCGTACGGCGAGTAAAAACAGACATTTTGGGAATTTTCGGCCGGTGTCCGGCCGGCTACCGTAAAGATCCTACGGGCGCCGGGACAGTTTTTGAAGCCGTACGGGCGCCGTGGTGCTGAGTCGGCTGCTCCCAATTCTCCCGGCGTTTTTATCTGACCGTTAGGTCGTAGAGAGCCCGTGAAGGGCCCGCAGGGCACCTTACGGGTCCCGGCGGGCTCCGGACGGTGTCCGGACGGGCCCCTCACGATTTTGGGGGGTCAATTCTCATGAAAAATCTTAACGGGAACCTTGAGGTGCGGATTTCAGAGGACACATAGTTCAGTGCACCGCACGGGACCCGGCCGGGCGCCTTAAGGACCCCGGCCGGTTCCCGGCAGGGCACCTTGAGGACCCCGGCCGGGTCCCGGCAGGGCACCTTCCGGGAGCCACGGGTGCACCTGCTCATCGGACGGAGCACGTAAGCTTACCGGCCGGCATCCTTACGGGCGCCTTGCATTTCACTCGACCAATTTTCACCGGGCACCTCCCGGGCGCCGCAGAATATGTGACCACACATGCCGTAGAAAAGAAAATCGGAAGGTTCCCGTACGGTCTCTAAATCCACGGCATGCCGCCGGGTAGGGAAAATCGTACGGGGCCCGGTTTATATGTGACCTAGGCATTAGACAGTATAAGTAGTAGAGGTCTGTTTTTAATAGTGTTACATGTAATCCACTACCGCATGGAAAATCATTACATCAACAATTAAAATCAAATTGGAAATCTGAAGAGGAGGCAGCACGTCAATAAGGAGAACATCACAATAATTAGTCAATAAAACTTAACTAACTTAAACGAAGAGGAATGTTATCTAAACACATAGTTCGCGATGGATATACAAACTTCTTCGCAGCGCTAATGCGCTAGCGAACATGACTACCGGTAGTCTCACGTACATGCAGACACTATTCAGAAGGGAAAGAACGTACTTCCCATAGGTTTAAAACGCGGCATGCCCCAATCTGTGCCGCATAAAAAAAATAACGCACCCGGGTGGTGGGGTGGGGCGCTTAAGCCCCAAATGCCTCTTAGAATTGCGCTTGCAGTGGCGCAACTATATACATATAGCTCGGTTTAGTCTCATTTGACAACGCCCCCTAGTCAAAGTCAGCAGCCTAACATGTTAGCCTATGGAATTTTACCCCAAAAATCGTTAAAATTCATTTTTTTGTTTAAACGAAAAGCACATCCACCCGACGTACGTTATCACTAGCTCTTTCATTGGAACCCTCATGTCCCATTGACTTTTGAAAGTTCACCCACCGTAATTTGATCAAAATAGGTTGCAAGCTCGCCATTGCCTACATAACACATGTGAAACAAGTCAAACTTTGGACTCAGTTGGCCAAACGGCTGTAAGGTTTTAGGCCAAGCACACGAAGGATAATAAGCATGAATTATAATAGATCACAGGGGCGGATCTAGCTTTTTGCTAAGGGGGGGTTTGACCAAAATAATGACGATGCGGAGCATCGTCCACGAGCCGCGAAGCGGCGAGCCGATTTTTTTTGGGGTGTTTATTTGAACCCCGTAAGTGATGTTTTCCTGGCATCTATTAACACAATGGAGACCATAAAAAGCAGTGCATGATAACGTCTTTTTAAATCAAGTAACAGTTTAATACATAGTTATATCCAGAGTTATCATGTGTTTGGTTAAGTTACGAGATGAGTTGAATATCTTCTTACAATATTTGCACTTGAAAGGGTTTCTCTCCAGCGTGCGTTCTTTTTTCTTTCTTTTTTTCTTTCTTTTTTTCTTTCTTTTTTTCTTTTTTTTTCCTTTTTTTTTTTTTTTTTTTGGGCCGCCCAAGAGGGGGGGGGGGTTGCAACCCCCCCAACCCCCCCTCTAGATCCGCTTCTGGATCAGTTCTGATCGGTTCATTATTTCCATTTCATCAAACCCCCCATCGTAATTTGTCCATTGAAGATAAGCAAACATTTTGCCGAGGTAAGCAAAAACATGAATATTCATGATCGCCATGGACTATTCGATTATTTACAGAGGGGTGCAATTGTGCACCACCCCGTGCAACACATCAAACTCCCCTACTTTAAGTCAAGTATTTCATTGTATTATGTAGTTTGGTAGGTTTATTTTAATAACTGTTTAATTATCAGATATCAATGATAGTTTAAAGATATATATTTTTTTTTATTTTATTTATTTATGCATGTTCACAATTTCACAATTCATTGAAGTTAACATCACATGAAAAATTAATATAATATAACAAATCATTTTCAATTTTACATGGATCATGGATGAATAGGTGTAGAAAAAGAATATAACATTGTTTTATCAAAGACAAGTTGCAACTTATATACAGTTTGAAGAATGAACACACAAAGGTGATGAAACATAAGCAAATAGAGCTTGAATCGTTACAACACCTTTCAAATATATAATGTATGACAAATAAAATTCCTAAAGTATGGAAACTATTCTTGTATTTTATATTTAGCAAAGCAATCTCACATACAAATTCACTACCAAGTGTCGTCTAATCCGCCGATTGTCATCTGCTATAAACGTCCATCGAGCGAAAATGAGACAACCGGAGCAATATGCAAGGCAGTAAAACGGCACGATTTTTGGAAAATCCTGGATCCGCCACTGGGTCAACCCCCCCCCCCCCCCCCCTTGGCAAAAAGTTAGATCCGCCCCTGCAAGGGGGCATGGAATACCTCATGCACCCCTCCATTTCATTGTCCGAATAAGACAGGTGTCCCACGGGTTCTAGGACACCTCCCCTCTAGAAAAACTACCCCCTAGGGTAACCCCCAACTAGGAGGACTGCCCCGAGACAACTACCCTCTAGCAGCGTGTCCACACACAAAACAATTTATCCCGAAACTCTATAACGAACGTCGTATAAAGAATCATCTTATAAATTCCAGAGTGTCGACACACAAGAAACGTCGTATAAATAATCATCGTATACATTCCAGGATGTCCACACACAGAAGAAAGTATTCCTGAAACTCTACAGCGAAATGTCGTATAGGTGCGCAGTTTGCTACTGCGGTCATGAAATAGAAGCGGAAATGAGAGGTCAGGTCTCCTTTCGCGCGAGGTCACTAGTTACACTAGTTACGTCCACACACAACACCTTCCGTGATTAGGCGTGATTCTTTATTGAGTTTTAGTTCGAAACGATGCCCAAACCTGCGTTTCGTTATACAACGTATCGTAAGTGAGCGTCCATACACACAATTTCATCGTATAACTATCGCGAAACTGTATAACTATCGCGAAACGGTATAGCTAATCACGCCTAATCACGGAAAATGTTGTGTCAGTGGACAGGGGGTAGGACACAGTCCACACACAACACCTTCCGTGATTAGGCGTGATTCTTTATTGAGTTTTAGTTCGAAACGATGCCCAAACCTGCGTTTCGTTATACAACGTATCGTAAGTGAGCGTCCATACACACAATTTCATCGTATAACTATCGCGAAACTGTATAACTATCGCGAAACGGTATAGCTAATCACGCCTAATCACGGAAAATGTTGTGTCAGTGGACAGGGGGTAGGACACAGTTTTTCTGGTGCGGCCCGCGGAGCATTGAAGAAGTGGTAATAAAAATAGCTCATAAATGAAATGCGGCCCGCATAGCAGCGATGAAATAGGGTAAAACATTTCAAGGTTCAAGGTTCAAGGTTCATTTTATTTCTTTCTTTCACAACATTTTTACATATAATAATAGAACAAAAAACAGCATAAGAAAAAACAATTTAAGTGCAATGTTAAGTCGATATATAATCCAAATAAAAGAAAGTGGAGACCTTAGGAAAGCTGGGCTTGCAAGAGCAAGGTCCCCATATAACATAATCCATCAAACAGCTATCTCTATTTACATAATTTGTTCCCATCATTCTCAACATATTGAATCGTTACGTGGTTGATACAAAATTCCTCAAATTTCCTCTCATTACATTATATTAACGACATTTACACCCGGAGGGGGGGGGGGGGTGTACTCACATATTAGGACATACGGGGCATGCCGCTCAAATGGGTGACTTTGTCACAAACAAAATTCTTAAACATGGGTCCCAATTATAACAAAAATACCATTAAAAATGGGTCCGCTTCTTCAAAATTTCCAAAATTTTCCGGCGTTTGCCATGCAAACACTCAAAAAACATCCGAAAAACACCCGAAAATTGTGGAAAATGGGTTTTTTTTCTCAAGAAAAATGACCCCTAATATAGGGTAGGGGTTTTAAGGCTTGAGCGGCACACCCCCGTCCAAACCAACTCCGAGTACCCGGGCATTAACATCACTCGCCGTGTTAATTTCAGTTTGTACATATACAAATTAATGTTGTAAATCGAGAAATATGTTTGAAATGCCATACTTGTCTTGAAACTTACAGCTCTTTTCTCCGCCGTTTGAATTTTCTCATGAATCTTAGTCGTAAACTGGATAGTCCCCTTTCCTTTACATGTACCGCGTTCAATGAGATTTTTTCTTCACTGATGTTGTTTGCTTATTTTGCGAAATGGCAGGTGTGTACACGTATTGCATGAGTGTTTTTTTTTTTGGGGGGGGGGGGAGGGAAGACTACCTATGGCCCGCCAAGTTATGCAAATCGTTAGTATGGCCTGCGAGCTTTAAAAGGTTGGCCACCCGTGCTCTAGGATGATTACCCCCTCGACCCCAGCTAACTACCCCTAGGACAAACACCCCCTACGACAACTACCCCCTACGACAATCACCCTCTACAACAACTACGCCGGGGCAACTACCCACATACGACTACCCCCTACGTCGACCACCCCTAGGATAACTACTCCCGATTGAAAAAATTACTATAATCGGTTATTGCCCGGGGGTAATTGGTCGGTAGTAATTGTCCTAAAAATATTTTTTTAAAGGGGGTAATTGTCCTAAAACGCCGCCTCACGATGCCAGGGCCCTCTACGTGGGTCGACTCAGATCAAGCTACGCCACTGCATGCGCGGCTGTGTAGCCAAGTTGACCCCCCCCTCTCTCTCTCTCTCTCTCTCTCTCTCTATCTCTCTTTCTTTCTCTCTCTCTCTCTTTCTTTCTTTCTCTCTCTCTCTCTCTCTCTTTCTTTTTAAATAGAGGTACTTTTCAAAAACTTGCTGGGTAACAAGGGTTATATTGAAGAAAGGGAGTGAGAACACATGCATCCGTGTCCCCTGTATATGACCGTACTTTAAGCTTCACACCCAGGCGCGGATCTACGGGGGGGGTTTAGGGGGTTTAAACCCCCCCTTGGGCGGCCCCCCCCCCCCCCAAAAAAAAAAAAGGAAAAAAAAAGAAAAAAAGAAAGAAAAAAGAACGCACGCTGAAGAGAAACCCTTTCAAGTGCAAATATTGTGAGAAGATATTCAACTCATCTGGTAACTTAACCAAACACATGATAACTCTGGATATAACTGTGTATTAAACTGTTACTTGATTTAAAAAGACGTTATCATGCACTGCTTTTTATGGTCTCCATTGTGTTAATAGATGCCAGGAAAACATCACTTACGGGGTTCAAATAAACACCCCCCAAAAAAATCGGCTCGCCGCTTCGCGGCTCGTGGACGATGCTCCGCATCGTCATTGTTTTGGTCAAACCCCCCCCTTAGCAAAAAGCTAGATCCGCCCCTGATGTCACCCAACTCTTTTACAACACTTACAGGGTCACACGTATGGATTTCGACTTGTTCGTTTTGGCAGTGATGAAGTGGGTACATGGACATCAAATAACATTATAGATGTATGAGTGTCACGGTAAGGTTATCTCAAGCCTGTTCAGATTGAATTCACGATTCAGTTTTCAAAGACAAGGTAAATCTTTTATCTTTTTAAATATTCTTCATTTTGCAATATGAAATATGTTTTGAATACGGTTAATCTCAGCGCCAAGTTTATTTTCAACAATAAATCATTTCTAAATGATTCGGATCAAGGAGGTGAAGAAAATAAATCAATGTACATTGCGGTGGGAATATGTCAGTCGGTGTACATTTGATTCGCTCCACCCCTTTCCCCGGAGTAAAGGTCTGGATAAGGCATTTCGACAGAGTAATATTATTTTAATTTTATTCTCCCCCCCCCCCAAATCACCCAGGGAAAACTTTGGGAATTTTATTTGTCATATATTATATATTTGAAAGGTGTTTTCACGATTTAAGCTCTATTTGCTTATGTTTCATCACTTCGTGTGTTCATTCTTTAAACTGTATATTAGTTGCAACTTGTCTTTGATAAAACATTGATATATTCTTTTTCACGTGAAGTGAAATAGGTTGTAGAATTGAAAATGATTTGTTATATTATATTCTCTTTCAAGTGATGTTAACTTCAATGAATTGTGAAATTGTGAACATACATGCATGCATAAATAAATAAAAATACATGGAGCATATTAGAATATGAAAGATAACGAAAGCATACAAACCAAAGAACAAATAAAAACTGACGACGGAGTAGTTTGTAAACTTAACAGATGATATTCGCAGCATGATAAACTAACTCTATAAAGTCTTTACTCTCGTCAATAATAAATTCCTAGGGACATAACAAACTCAGATCCGATCGTCGATAATTGTTATAAAGTTTAGTTTGTTATTCCATTGAAGACAAACATGCGAATATATAAAAAAATGTATTGATGTTTTAAGACGGGGAATTGGAATTGTAGAATTGAAAATAATTTGTTAAATTATATTCTTTTTCAAGTGATGTTAACTTCAATGAATTGTGAAATTGTGAACATGCATGCATGCATAAATAAATAAAAATACATGGAGCAATATGAAAGATAACGAAAGCATAACGAAAGCATACAAACCAAAGAATAAATAGGAACTGAAGACGGAGTAGTTTGTAAACTTAACAAATGATATTCGCAGCATAAACTAACTCTATAAAATCTTTACTCTCGTCAATAATAAATTCCTATAGGGACATAACAAACTCAGATCCGATCGTCGATAATTTTCATAAAGTTTAGTTTGTTATTCCATTGAAGATTAACATGCGAATATAATATACATTTTATTGATATTTAAACTGCCTTTTTATCAATACTATTTGAACGTTATAGTTCAAATATCAATGTGCAAAATAGGACATTTTGGAAGGGGTGGATTGTTGAATTAATTTATATGATCACGATACGCTGTTCCATAATTATGAAGACATAATATACCGTCCATTTCACAGACTATTTGTTTTTGCGCGTCTTTATGGCAGTAATAGCTTCACATTTTCCTCCACTCAAAACATTATATGAGCCACTTAGAAATGAAATCACTTTTTGTTTTTTGTTCCCTTTTGGATTTTATTTCTGCATTTTTCCAAATACAATAACTGAATAACAAAGAACTTATAAACGTAAGGTAAAATACAAAATATACAAACAATAATAACTTCATGTCAAAATGTTATTTTCTTATATACATATAATAACAAACTTAATATTTCTACAACATATTATTATAAATTAAAACTGTTATCCGTACTATCTGAGACATCTTAAAGGTCGGGTGACATCGAAATATAAGTTGGTTCCTGTTTTTGTGCAGGGCTGCATATACAACTCATAATTATTTAGTTATTCAAACATTCCAATATATTTCATAGAATTTTAAATACTTGTTAAAAATAATTTTCTCAGACCTGCTATGAGCTCCATCCAGGCGCGTACGCAAGGGGGGGGGGGGTGGTGGGGTCGAACCCTCACCCTCAAATGTTGTTAGCGCGTGTGTTTTGGAGGAAACCCCCTCTTTTTTTTATTTTTTAAATTGTGCTATTGGGTGACCAAAAAAAGGTGACCTTAACCCCCCCCCCCCAACGGAACGAAATATCGATCGACCAAATTTTCAAATTTCGGGACAAAAAAAAATGTGCTGTTACCCCCCCCCCCCCCCCCCCTGCTTATTCAGCGGCTGGCTGAGTCGTTGCGAAATTTTCGACGCGATTTAAAAATGTTAACCCCCCCCCCCCCCCTTCGAAGAAAAAAATCCTGCGTACGCGCCTGGCTCCATCCGATACAAAAATGCTCCAGATCTCATTCATCTTGTGACATCATCTGCCAATCATTAGTGAGCTAACAAGAGACAGTGGTATGTAACTTCCCCCAGCTCAGCACATGCCCACAAATTTTATACAATGAGTGATTTCAAGTACGGTGTTCGGTGTTTGTGTTGGTGTTGAGAGCTTGGAAAGGCTGCTGAACCGAGCTCCAACACCGACGGTCAGTTTAGAAGGACGATACCGATTATTGTTGATACGAAAGGTGAATTGAAATCTATCACAGAATTTAAGAAAATGGGTTTAAACAACATTGAAATAAATATAATAAAACAGTTATCCATTCCATTCTCATCCTTGTGAGGATACCGACTTAAGTTTAGAATTTATTATTAACGGAAACCCTCACTCTTTGCAAGGCATAACATCAACATATATCTATAGTACAGTGTTAAAGATGAGAACGAAAAAATCTTATGCTACATGCAACTTAGAACGTACATACAATATGGTCGAAAATGACACGAGAACAATTTTCTTAAGACCCCGAAAATCCACTCTGGACAGAAAGCTGAGGGAATTTCAATATAAAATGTTATATAATTTAATTTATACAAATAAGCATCTATACACTTTCAAACATGCAATGAGAAATCTTTGCTCCTTTTGCAATAAACACGAAGAGACCTATGAACATCTGTTTTTTACCTGTGAAAAGGTAGCAAAATTTGGAAGGAATGCGGTGACCTTTGTGCTTTATCAGCGTTACAAAATCTACACTGGCAAGCAATTCATATCGGGATAAAAAGATCCAATGCGGGAGAAGAACAACTAACATATGATTTTTAAATATAGTTCCACTAAAAATAGACCCCCAATTTCTCAAGAAATTAAAAAAAGAATGATAGAAAATAGGAAAGAAGGAAAGGAATTAGCGGGGGAGAGGGGTACTTTAAAGGCAGGCTTTACTACTCCAGCTAAAAGGGATTAGACCACCCAACGAGCCAGCGAGGTCACTGTGACAGGTGGCTATCTCATTAACTCAGCTCTCATTTAACATAAGAAAAAGAGGATCATGGGGGACCAACAGGCACCGATTGGGGAAGTTTTCTATATAGAGGGAGCAAGTAGCTACAAGTAGGACAGTGTGCCTTTAACACTTCACTTCAGAAAATGGGACAAATTCCACAGTTAAGGACGGTGAGGCAAATACTTCTTTCTCAGACTCAGACATTTCTTTTATATAATTTGGTCTTAAGGAAAAGGAAGAGACAGGATTTCCAACAAATGTGTATATGTGAATGCTCGGGAAGGAAAGGGGGATTTGTTGAGCTTTGGAATGAAGGGAGGGAGGGGGGGGGTATTGTGTGTCTGAGTATGTGAGCGTGTGTGTTGTGTCTGTCTGTCTGTGCGTAATGCTTTGATTTTTAATATTCATTCAGTATAATTAATTTGAAAACATTATGTACTGTGTATTAAACTATCTTATGTATTTTTTGAGGGATGTACAATTTTCTTTATAATCGTATTAGTCAATGAAGCTGTATGTTTTTGTTTTTTTATATTTTGTACTTAATGAATACAATAACAAAATGCTACAAAACAAAAAAAGCCTCAACGCCGAGTGACGTCTACTCTACAGGCGAAAAGTCTTGCGAAAAAAACATAATCCATTCAGAAATTCCAATAAATAACACCATGTCGAATATCAAATGTAAAGTCATATTAAAAAATCAATAGATAAAATATAATTTCTCTTGAAATACATATGTAGCTCCCAGGATTTACAGCTGTTTTGACTGTACAATTGAATTTTACCTTGGCATGATCGTGAGATTCGTGCCAGATGTCCGCATAGTTACCTGCGGTACACTGCAACACCAACACCAACACCGAACTTGAAATCATGAATTTCCCAATCCCTAGGGGTTGGTGTTGGTGAATGGGAAAATAACACGTAAATCGTCAACACCAACCGCGATACTCGGTTCAGCAGACGACATTCCACACCAGCCCTCAACACAGACTAGCGGAAATACGTCATATTTCCTGAGGTCAATCCCAACACCGACCTGATTTCAAGTTCGGTGTTGTGGCTGGTGTTGGTGTTCTCACATCACCAACACCAGCTTTCAAGACCGAACTTGAAACCACTTAATACCTCCACATTACCTTTCTTTTCCTGGTGATGCTACAGCACGTCTGACATAGCAACTCTTTTGTTGCTATTGTATGGTCTATTGTAAACAGGTGGTCAGCTCTGGTGAAGCTACACCAATGTCTCTTGTACTCCCGAAAATCAGTACTTGCGATCGCGTTGTTACCTGAAAACTTAGGGAGGGAGTGACACAAGCAGGGAGGGAGTACCGGTAACGCACGTCACACGCACGGTGTAGGTACGTGGCCCGCACGCCACGCCTGGCCGTGAGCGGTTGTGTGCATCGTACGTTGCGCACGTGGTAAGTGCGTTGTACGTGCTTACAACGTGCCTACAACGTACGGTCTCCGTGCGGTTGCCA
Source organism: Strongylocentrotus droebachiensis (assembly GCA_035222895.1). Lineage (NCBI taxonomy): Eukaryota > Metazoa > Echinodermata > Echinoidea > Camarodonta > Strongylocentrotidae > Strongylocentrotus > Strongylocentrotus droebachiensis. The sequence continues at coordinate 20,528 of JAVYIG010007308.1, forward strand.
CGTTATCGTACGGAGGCCGTACTTACACGTGCTGCTCACGTACGTTGTCCTTACTTACTCGCACGTTGTAAGTGCGTGCAAGTGCGATGAACTCGGTGAGTTTTTCCGTCCGATGTCGGGGTATATACAGGACGACAGTCCGATGTTCTCCAGAAGTCCCAGCTGCTGCTGCCTCAAGATGCCGCCCATTCCACCGCAGAGACTATATACTGCACAAATCAGTGCGCACAACGTGCGTTGTAAGTGCGGAGCACGTGCTTACTCGGTACGGTCCACGTGAGTTCTGCGTGCGCATTGGTAAGTTGAACTGGGGAAGTGGCGAGTAGGCACGGACCACGCACTTATCACGTGCTAAGTGCGCCTTCCGTAGAGCAAGTGACCGTGGGAAACAAATTTAAAAGACGTACGGAGTCAGTGCGTTGTGCGCTCGTTGGCAGTACCGGGCACGCACGTCACACGTACTGGGGGTGAATCGGTAGCCCGAACGCAGCGAAAATTCCTCGTGCACTAAAAGTGCTATGGTGTGTCTGCGTGCTCCCAAATCCATACGGAGGCGGTTCTCACCAAGTACGGATACCCAAATTGTGCCCAGGTTTATGCACGTAGACAGCAAGCACTTGCAAGTACGGCGGGTTGTGACCACCGCATTAATCAGCTCTCTTGGATAATTCGGCCATAATCTTCTGCCGAACCGCCCCCACCCCCTACGCACCCCCTGGATCCACCTTAAAGGTAGAGTATAATGATATGAAATTTGGCTGCGTTTAGTTAAGACGAATGAAATTAATGTGTTTTCAAGTTTTATTCAATTAATCTATCTAGCTAATACAAAGCAAATATCAACCCATCATGGATAATACAAGCAGTGGCCACCATTTTGGCGTATGGGACTACGTCGTCTTCGCCATCATGCTCCTCCTCTCGGCATCAATCGGTATCTATTCGGCCCTCTCCGGAGGACGTCAACGAACGGCCGAAGAGTTTTTCCTCGGGGATCGCAAAATGGGCATCGTGCCCGTAGCGATGTCGGTCGCTGTCAGTTTCATCTCGGCGATATCCGTCGTCGGAACGCCTGGCGAGATCTACATGTTCGACACAATGTTTTTGTGGTCATTGATGTCATACACCGTCGCCAACTTCCTCATCGTTCGTCTCTTTATTCCGATCTTCTTCCGGTTACGCATCACGAGTGTTTACGAGGTAAAATATTCTCTAATAGGCGCCTGGTATAATTGACGTAAAATTATCAAACTGGTTTTGCAGGCAACGCTCGGAATGTATCTGCCGACTGGCCCGACACCATCTATACCCACCCACCCCCTCTTTCTCAAGTTTCTCTTTTCCTCTTCGTCTCTCTCTCTCTCTCTCTCGCTGTCCCCTCTTTCGGTCTCGCCCTGTCTTTCTTTTACTCTATCTCTATTTCTATTTCTATTTCTCCATTTTTCCTTTCTTTTTTTCAATCCATAATAAGTCGTAAGCTCCAAAATATATCTTCCTTAATGGGAGAGACAACCGGACCTTGCCCCATGTTTGACCCGATCGTGCATAACTGTACACAATGAAAAGAAATTATGAACCTAATTATATTTTTGTGCCATTCAAATTTTAGATTTGATCCCTTTTTTTCGTGGGGGGGGGGGGGGGAGGGAGACATAATGCTCTTTTTAACTAAATTATGAATTCGCTCCTGTTTGAATTAATAACCGTGTGTTTTCCAGCATAAACCTTAGCCGTCCTACTTAACAAGTTTGCAGGAATAAAAAAGAAAAGGCTTCATAGTGCATTTCAGCGTGGACGATAGTGCCAAGCAGCAAGCAAGCAAGCAAAAACAGAACGGCTCTGACATTACCCCCTCACTATACCCCCCGTATCATATGCATGCAGGGCATGTGAAGGAGATTTAAATGGATTTTAGAAAACGTCCCTTTATTTATCAATGTCTTGATTTTGTATCATCCTTTGGCGTTTATTACACCTGATATAAAAGCGGAGATAGTATGTAAAATGATGTGGCGGTCAGTTCGGTTCAAGTTCATAGCGATAACTGTATTTGTTTTCTCCGGTTCCAAACCTGTTGTGCCGCTATACGTCTATCAATATACGAGCAAGATCGTATCCGGATACCTACCCCCTGGAAAACCACCCCCAGATAACCACCTCTATAGGATAACCTGCCTCTGGGACAACTACCCCAGACAACTACCCCTAGACAACTACCCCCTAGGACAACCACCCTCTAGGGCAACTACCCCCTAAACAAGTACCCGAGCCAACTACCCCAAGGTCAACCACCCGCTAGGACAACTACCCCCTAGGACAACCACCCTCTAGGACAACTACCTCTGGACAACTACCCCCGGACAACTTACCCAAGGACAAGTACCCCAGCCAACACCCCAAGGGCGACCACCCGCTAGGACAACTACCCCGGATAACTACCCCTAGACAACTACCCGGACAAGTACCCGTCCTAGGGGGTAGTTAGCTTGGAGGTAATCGTCCTATATAGAGGGTAATTGTCCTGGGGTGGTTATCCGGAGGGTGGTTGTTCAATGGGTAGGTGTCCTAGAACCGAGCAAGATACGCATTATCGCACTATTATGGGCGTACATATAGCGAAATCTGAAGGAAAAAAAACAAACACGCATTTTCGTTACGTGTAGAGGTAATGGACTCAAAGTAAATGCTAATACTGATGGACTTTACTTAAATTGACCTCATCTTAAGTCTACACACATGTACGTGGCATTGACCTCCAAACAATGTCCTTTTCATGTGTGCAGTAAACTCCAAATCATCACATCTCTTTGGCCAAGTATCAAGGACTTAGTGAACAAATCAATTGCAAGGTTTATTTTCTCTTCGAAAGGGCATCATAATGATAAACTTTGTAAGACAACTGGTTTCTTGATTTAAAAAATCTTGTCAGCCATAAAAACTGAAGTGTGATATTTGTCCTCTTTAAAAAAAGTACACAAATAGAAATGTAAATAAATACAATGACGATAATTTTGTCAACCTTATTTTGAACTGATTTAGTTTACGGTAGAAATTTAAAGTACGATAAGTGCTTTCGGTTGAATCCTTAACGGATATTCCTGTGAAAACTGCCTTTACTATTCTTGATAGTTTTGATAAACGCATTGAAAATATTTCATTTAAGATTTCATGATTTGTTTTTCATCTCCATGCAGTACCTTGAGATGCGGTTCAACCGAAAAGTTAGAACTCTCTGCACCATTATATTTTCAGTCCAAACGGTAAGTCCGCTGATAGCATCGGCTTGCTGGAGGGACATGGGCAGATGAAAGTTGGTATGAGCTAAAGGGCATAACTGACCAGTGCCCCCTTTTGAAATCAATGTGGCACACATGACCCACTTGCAAAATGTGCCCCTTCCCAAATCTTTAGCCCAAACGGCGTCTTCAAATTCTGACATTTTCCTCCTATGCTTCCCAGGAGATTTTTTTCCTTCTGGTACAATGCAACATTAGGGCAACTCCTTCATGGAATATGAGCAAAAGCATAGTAATTTCTCGCCTACTGATCAAACAAATAACGGGTGAAATATAGGTATAGAAGCATTAAGTCTAGAAAGAATTTAAATTTTCGAGAACATCACTTAAATGTTTTGTCAAAGATGATTTAGCTTCATATTTATCCTGGTTTACTTTATTGCCCACCATATATTTCTTACACTTAGAACTGTTTTCAGTTTACCTAAATAAGAAGGATAAATCAAGTTTAATCTAAATCATATTTTAACGATATGGATATTGATTATAGCCCATAAAGACAAGGCATTCGAAAGCGAACGAAATGCAACGTAGTAAGTAAAAAAATAATTTGACAGAAAACAAAGATATAGTATCAAAAACTGCATGATCATGATAATAACAACGTTTTTGGATTTTTCGGCTAGTATCACGACATTGGAAACTCTTTTTTTTTAATGGACTGTATTTTTTTAAGTGCCAAAGTGAGGAACGATGAAACATTGACATCTTTTTATTGTGTTTATATCAATTTGATAGTATTTGTTTTGGCAATGACTTTATTTACAGACAATCTACTTGGGGATTGCATTGTATACACCAGCACTGGCTATAAATGCAGGTCAGTAAAATGATGCCAGATACAGTGGAATCACAAGATTTTTCGCTTTCAATGGTGGAGGGGGGGGGGGAGGGACTTATGGAACGAGCTTACTAAAATGAAATGAATAAAAGATGATTGTTTTCCACGCTTATCATTTTCATCGCACGAATTTTCCGAAATAATAACAGTTTTTTATTTTGTGAAAACTTCGTGGGTTATGATAAAAGAGCAGCTGTGTTGACATTTTCAGCACCAGTATAACAAATTAAACCCGAGTGAATATTAACAGATTTCGTCTTTTTGGGATTGTTTGCATTTTGTAACAAACTTAAAGAGACTTAAAGAGAAGGTTTAGTTCTGGAAAGAGTTGAAAAATAATTTGTGAGCGTTATCATTCTTATTATGCAAGTGTGGAAGAACATCAGATAAGACATGTTCTCTGAAAAGCATGGCTCTTCAAATGCCTTCATATTCTAAATATGTCATGTAACATCGTAAAACTCCAGGGTATGGTTTTTACGCCACGTGTTCGTGTAGTCCCAAATACATCTTTTTGTGTACAGTGTTTGTAACTTTACCAAGACTTGGCCAAAATTATTATCATTTTGATGATCCCAGAACCTTGCAATACACACACATTCTTACATGCTAGATGATCAACCTTTTCTGGTCGATTCCACATCGTTTCATTTACAATGCAATCGCATGACCAGAACTCAACTTCACCTTTAATTGTAATTCGTGCTATAGAAAAGCTGAGTATTATCATTATTATTATTAAAGCAAAAGCTATAGAATACAAGCAAAAGCAGGAAATTGCAATGGAAGACGAGTATCACCATTGGCCGAACCCATGGGGTTATTTGAAGAAAACGAAAAGTTCTCCCTTCACAGGTCTTTCGGAAATAACGGTAAGTGCCTCCTAGGGCCCTTGTAACCAGACTTTGCTTCATTGACTGTAAATATATATATCTTATTGATCATCGTATAACTGTTATTAGGTCAACACCCTGTGCATTAAAATTGGGGAAAACAAATCTTCTTTTGTTGCAGTCTCATTTTAAACAGAATGTTGAGTTCTAGGCAAGATGAAAATCAATATGCGAGCTTTGTCATTCTCCGAATGTCAGTTTGGAAGAATACCTCAATAGAAATATCACTCTGGAATTGGTCTGCATACAATGCCCTCATATATGAATACGACGAGAAATGGCTAAAAACTTTGGACCAATGAATGATTTTGTTTTTCACATTTAAATGTATTTCTTTTTTTGCATAATTCAGTAACCGGGATGGACCTGTGGGCTTGTGTTATTTCTACGGGTTTGGTCTGCATATTCTACACAACGGTGGTAGGTTATCGAATCTTACACAGAGATTTTACTGGGTCCTAAAGATACATTTTCACCTTCTCTCTTGATAGTTTTCATATGGCTCCCAATAGTCTCATTGGACAACGCCCCCTATCGTCAGAGTCTAGCAGCCTAACATGTTAGCCTATGGAATTTTACCTCAAAAATCGTTAAAAATTCTTCTTCTTTTTTATTTAAACGAAAAGCACATCCATCCCGACGTTCGTTGACACCAGCTCTTTCATTGGAACCCTCATGTCCCATTGACTTTTGAAAGTTTACCACCGTAATTTGGTCAAAATAGGTCGCCAGCTCGCCATTGCCTATATAACACATGTGCAACAAGTCGAACTTTGGACGCAATTTGCCACGCGATTGTAAGGTTATAGATCAAGCACACGAATGATAACAAGCATGAATTATCATAGATCAGTTCTTACTGGTTCATTATGTCCATTTCAGCCAACCCCCACCGTAATTTTTCCATTTAGTATAGGCAAGCATTTTGCCGAGGTAAGCAAAAACATGAATATTCATGAACGCCATGGACTATTCGATTATATACAGAGGGGTGCAATTGTGCACCAAATCAAACTCCCCTACTTTAAGTCAAGTATTTCACTGTATTATGTAGTTTGGTAGGTTTATTTTACAACTGTTTAATTATCAGATATCATTGATAGTTTCAAGATATGGAAAAGGTTCTTGTATTTTATATTTAGCAAAGCAATCTCACGTACAAAATCACTATCAAGTGTCGTCTGATCCGCCAATTGCCGTCTGCTATATACGTTCAAGTCGCATTTATCTGTAGACTATGATGTAGACAGTTTACTCGTCATTATAGATTTATGATTAGCCATCTGTCATTATTAGTCTTTAATTGTTGACACACATACAATTACCACACACACATGAACACTCTCACTTCCCCCTCCCCAACACACCATTTCCGCACACCCGGTTCACCCAATGGCATATACACCCTGCAACATAGTGGAACATTCTAGTTTGGTGGTGCCGTCGAACTAACTACGTTTGTGCTGGCAATGGTTCAGCGAGCGATATAAAAAAAATAAATTCAAAAATTAAAAAATAGGAAAAAAAAAAGGAATTAATGAAATAAACTAAGAGATCCACACCTGATCATTATCATCACATCATAATTTTATTATCATTGTTATTATTATTAATATTATTAATATCATTTATATAACCTAGGGCGGGATGCGAGCCGTGTTGTGGACGGATACTCTACAGGCCATCATCATCCTGGTCGGAGTAGCTGCAGTCGTCGTCAAGGGCACCATCGAAGTCGGCGGCCTCGGCGAGGTCTTTAGGATTGGTCGTCAAGGGGGGAGGATCAAACTTGACGAGTGGGTATATCAATCCATCCAGTGGCATTGCCTAGAAGGGTTGGGGCGGCATGTGCTCTTTGGAAATAAAGAGAGCGAGAGAGAGAGAGAGAGAGAGAGTGAGATGGTGAAGACAACATACACAACAGGTTATACAACAAAATTTCCTCGGCAATCATTGTTTGGGGGTCAATTCCACACATTTTTTTTTAAATATTGACCCTAGATCTAGTATCATATCCATTCCTAACCCTACACCTTTCACCCTAAACCTAACCTAAAACTCAATTGCTAAGATAATCCTATTATCTTGATAAAACGAAATCCGGCAGCAATAATGGATCACCGAAACAAAGTTGAACATGGATCAATTCTTTCCAATTCAAATTGAGCAAAATAGAAGATGTGTTCCCCAAGGAAGTCTGTTGGGACCATTACTCTTTATAACATCCATGTTACGTGAGTTACCTTACAAAACCTACCTTATTATTGCATGCAAAACTTGGGTGTCCAATTACGGAGTTAAGAATGAGACAGGCATCGACCCTACAACGGGTGGTCGATCAAGCCGCAATTAACTGTTTGAATGAACATGCTAAAGGTTAAAAAATATATCACGAGTGTTTTCACTTTCTATTAAAATTGTCATCATTTTCAGGAGTGTGTTAAAGGAGAGGAGAACTAAAAAGCCCGTGAAGTGATGATCGAGACTTTACGAGGTATTGGATTGGCAATTGAATAACAACCATTTTGATTTTTGTTTCCGTAGTTGATGAATCCAGAACCATGTTAAGTAGAGATTTTCTGAGTCTGCGACTAATTCATATAATAATGTCATCATAATTAACATCATCATTATCGTTATTACCCAGGTTTAGTGCAGATCCACGAGTCCCCTATTCTGTATGGAGCATAATGCTCGGGATGTTAACAGTGAATGTTGGAACTGGAATCAACCAAACTGTCATCCAGAGACTGTTTTCATGCGGATCAAGAAAAAGAGCTACACAGTGAGTAGTAACCCCATTCCAACCGCTAAAGAAACCCCCTAAGCCTTGTTCAAATATGGTGCGGGCGCGGTATACGTACTGCCGCTAAAACGCTCAACGCGTTAAAAAAACAAAAAACAAAACAAAACACATGTAAATGAAGGGCAACTGCGTGCAACAAAGGACTCGAGCGTAATCCTTGAGCTCTGCGTTATAAGACATACAGAAATGTGAAGCTATTACATTTTACGCCATCATTGAAAAAACCATCTGAACCAGTCTTAAGTCTGGTTCAGGTATATACCGCGGTAAAATGTGGCGTTTTCTGTCTTTGTTATGGCCTGAAGTGTATTAAATTTACAAAATATTGGCTCTCTGATATAAAACAGGGGTTAATTAAGCTTATGGTCACCAATCAGAGCAGCGACCGACCGATTAGTAGCCTGCTCGGTCGCCGCTGGAATTTAGGCATCGCCCAACGATTTTTCTGGAGAAGTCGAGCAGGCTGTAGAGCCCCAGCGATACCTGGGTGGTGCTCTGTCGATTCCCGTCGGTCGCCGGTCGATTTTAGGTAAAAACTGGGCGAAATCGGAGAGCTTCTCCGGGCGGCGTCCCGGCAGTGACCGACCGATGACGTACCCACCGATCCCGGAGCGGTCTCCCACCGGCCACCGGCTAATTTTAAGGAAATTGCCCAGGAGCCGGCCGGTGATCGGCGGGGCGCCAAAATACGCTCGGTGCCCGGGCGTTCGCCGTCGAGCGATTTAGGTAAAAAATCAAAGCCGCTAGGTCAAAGGTTGTTGACCGATGTTGAACTCGCCGCCCAGTGACCGACTGATCTCCCAAAGGCGACCGGGCGGCGAACGCTCCGCAGAATTTGACCTAGCAGCTAAAGTGACTCTCACACTCTGCCGTGTAGGACTACCGTGTGCCACCGTGCGCAAAAATATCTGCGGACGGTGGAGAACGGCGAGGGCACACGGTGGTTCGTTATCAAAGCGGGCAACACGTTAATAGGGCGTTGGCGCTTATTTACACCCGGTGGGACCCGGCGAAAGTTTTGGGCATGTTCAAAACTTTGGCCGGATGACACCGGCCGCAAGTAAGCGGCAAGAGGACGGTGTTGAACGGTAAGAGGACGGTATGAATACGTTATGAAAACGGTCACACAGTATGAACACATTCACAACACGCTCATAACCCGTTACAGAACGGTGATGAACGGGCAAAAAAAAAAATCCACCGTCTGCAACGGGTTGTAAGCGAGTTGTTAACGTGTCATGAACGTCCGCAGTCCGGGGACTCGCTCACAGGACGCTCCGAGCGGTGAGGGGACGCTAAGTGACTGGTAGGTGGCTGCGACAAACCCGGTGCACACGTTCGAGACCCGGTATGGGCCCGGTATGGAAACGGCCAAAATTTTCAACAAAAGTCAATCTGGGCGGTGAAGACGGTAGAAGCACGTTCAACACCCGGTATGCGCCCGGTGAGAACGGTCAGAAGATGGCAACGAAACGGTGAAAAGATTAATTTTATGAATTTTTTTTTGCGGCCGGGGACAAGTTCGCTCAAAACCCAACGTTCTGGACTCTGTTGTTTTTTTAATAGCCCGGCAGGTGGACGGTAGGCCTACACGGCAGAGTGTGAGAGCTCCATTATATTTGTTACCTAAATCGCTCGACGGCGAACGCTCGATTAGGTCGGTGCCTGGACGGCGACCGCCCACCCAAGACGAAAATCCAATTGAAACCATTTGAAATTTCAATTGGTTTCAATTGGGCCCAATTGGTTTTAATTGGTCTCAATAGGTTTAAGAAATTGCTGTGATGTTCTCAGGTAAGAATTCCTGCAATAAAAGAAGAAACAAAATAAAGCTGATATTATTAGAGCCTTTTAGAGGTGTATAATATAGTCTAGATCTATAATAAATTCTCAACCGTAAAATCTTTAGAAGAGCCTTTTAGAGGTGTAAAGATCTATGATAAATTCTCAACCGTAAAATCTTTAAAATGAGTCCCTATAATATATAGTGGCTTCGATGACGAGAAAGGTCTATCCTTGATTGATAGAGTAATTGTAACTTAGTGCTATAAATAACAGTTCTTCACAGCAATTTGATAAGCTGATATTTGTAGATTTGTAATAAATTTGCTAAAGGTAGATATGTTAGAGCTGAAATGAAACATTTGCAAGCCTATGCCTATACACGCACACCATGCATGCTGGTATAGGCAAGGCGCTGTGTGTACGTGTGTGAAGCCCAGGCCCAGAGATTCGCACAGTTTTGAATTTCGCATCTTTAGCACGCGTAAAGCTTGTAATTGACAAGATGAGCTCTGATTGGCTGTATGCAAATGAGTTCATACTGGGGGTCCCGAGCTCAAGTGGGAAAAAAAATTACGCCGCCCGGCCGCCGAGCAGACTACTTTTAGGTGATGTGACCATAGCTTAAGTGAATACGCGTATATAGGACCACTTTTTGCACGCAGTTGCCTTTCCGTTTACACGTTGTGAAGAAAAGACAAAAAACGCCACAGTTTATATCTGAGAGAGCCTAAAGAAATGAGTTCTTATTTCGAGAAGGTTTTGAAAGAAACTGTCTTGAGGCAATTTCGAAAGGTTGATTATGTAGTACATAGGAATTAGTGTATACTTTGAGGTTTCGAAATAATCAAATTGATGAGATATTGATTCAATTCAAATGATTCATTTGAAGAGCAATAAGTTTCTGTCGTTGTTTTTTCCGATTTTTTTCGGGATTTTTCTGTTTTGACTTTTCCTCATATTTACATACAAGATATGAGATATCTCGCAATTTTGTTTTCACTTTCACCAAAACGCAGCCTTTCTCTTTATCTGCCCCACTGAAATGTACACTACGTAGTTCAATTTCCGACCTAATAATTGATCGACTCTTTTGTGAAATTGAAAATTGAAATTGAAAAAAAAAAATGTTTTTTCAGTTGAAATTGAAATTGAGTACAGGGGGTTTTGTCCTTAAAGGTAGGCGTTACTACTGCAGCTAGAAGGGATTAGACCACACAGCGAGCCATCGAGGTCACTGTGACAGGTGGCTATCTCATTAACTCAGCTCTCATTTAACATAAGAAAAAGAGGATCATGGGGGACCAACAGGCACCGATTTGGGAAGTTTTCTATATAGAGGGAGCAAGTAGCTACAAGTAGGACAGTGTGCCTTTAAATAAATGCAAAAAAAAAAATGTACGCTTTGAAATAATAAAAGATTGACGGTGTTGATTCTTTTTTCTACGTGCAGGGCAATTGTGCTAGCTACTGTCATCAAATTGTTTACGGTGGGACTATGCATCTTCTCAGGCGTAGTCATGTACGTTTACTACGTAGATTGCGACCCTTATACACAGGGCGTCGTCATGTCCAAGGATCAGGTAATTATTACTTAGCCTGTCTACAACGGCCACATATGTACAATTCATAAAAGAAACTACGCTTATATGTATAGAAAGGATTAAGAAAAGAAATGCAATGTGTGAATAAGAATTTTAAAATGTAATTTGAATGTTCTCTAGAAAACAAATCCGGAGAGAGAACGGCATCTTAATCTGTGATAGTCTTTGTTTTCCCTTTCATTTGAGAGAGAGGGTAGCAGGGTTTGTGGACCATTTCTTCACGATGCATAATTATATGAAATTGTTTGAAGGTGTACAGTCAGAACCATTATCAATTTCAAATAACACCAAAATTGCATTTTCCCCCTGTTATTGTCAAACCTTATTTTTTGCTGAAGACAGGGCCGCATCTCATGTCATCAAAATTTCCGAGATCGGTTGAACTTTTTGAGAACCCCATTTTTTTTCTTTTTTTTTACCTCAATCGATTACAACTATGTGCCCCCCCCCCCAAACATCAAACTCTGACTACGTGCCTGGAATGGGCGGTTTGGGTTAGGTCTAAATATGTAGCTATTATATTGCCATTAAAGAATTTATGGTTATATTTTCATTATTATGTTAGAGTCGAGGGATTTCTTCCATTGCTACAAAGATTATGCACCGCCGCGCCGGCAATCGATAATTAACTTAAGGTGTAAAAGGAATTGTGGAAAAGCACTATTTGTCGCAACTATGTCAAAGTCCTTGTGACAACTTTCCCTGTGTAAATTTATCTTTCCAGATTATGCCCTTGATGGTGATGGAGTTGTTTGTTGATATGCCCGGTGTACCAGGTCTCTTCCTGTCTGCTGTCGTCAGTGCTTCTATCAGGTACATAATATAATCTGAGAAATTTGTTCACATTGCGAGCTTTCGATTTTAGGCACCCGACGTCGGCTACTACGCGTGACGTCATATTTAGCCCCTGCGCATGCGTGAGCTTCTGGGCCCACGTTCCCTTCCAAATCACCCGACGGGTGTCTCCACGCTCCAGTACCTCGTAGTAGACGACGTCGGGTGCCTAAATCGAAAGCTCGCTTCAGACGGAGGCAAGTTATCCCTGGGGTGGTCGGGGTAAATATGGTGAGGTAGGTGTAAAGGTCGGAGTAGTGACCGTCTGAACAATGATCGTGTTAGCTACGCCTACTTTTACCCCCAACCTATTTATTCCTGGATTTTTTCCAGGAGTAACTCGGTAACACGACTAGAGGGTAGTGTAAGTTGACCGTGAGGATGCTCTCAACTTACACATGGGAGTATTTGTGACCTTTCACGAGGGTTGTATGTTACAATCGAAAATGTGTAAGGGGGTTGACTAGGCATTGTGGCGCGCGACTGTAATCCAGCTAACAGTGGAAGTTACAAACTGATTCAGGCGAGGACGCAGGTTCGAAACTCAGTCACGTCTTTCGGATGGTGACGTTTAAAGGTCGGTCCCCAGACGTAAATAATCATATCCGATTGATACAAGTCTGTAAAAACCCAACACACACACACACACACGCGTCGACTAGTGTGGGCGCCACCACTTCCGTGAGTCACGCTGGTCGATGGAAGGTTGTGTTAACTTAATCGTGGCAAGTTGGTCCGAGTAAAAGCGTGTGGACAACTAATGGTGTAAGTGAAATATACACAAAGTTTTTACTGCTGCATGGATTAACTTACGCCCTCTAGCAAAACCCTTCTGAATAGCGACCTTGACCCGCCAGTAGAGTGTGGACATTGACGTCACGTAAAGTTATGCTGTTTAGTAGGCCAAATACATAGAGCATTATACCTGAATATCAGTTTATCAGCTTGAAATTGAAAAATTGCACATTTACACGTTATTATCCCCCTGGGTACTTCAATTTGAAATTAAAATTTAATTTTCACAGCACACTGTCGTCTGGGGTGAACTCGCTGGCAGCTCTATCAGGAGAGGATGGCGTGAAGGTGCTGTGGCCGGACATCAGCCCAAGGAAATATACCAGGGTCATCAAGTTGCTCGGTAAAACCAGTTATTCTGTAATGCCCGGTATACGAGGCGTCATTTCGCTGACATAGGGCATTCTCCCCCCCCCCCTCCCCACCTTCTCTGTCAATCTCTCTCTAACTCTCTAGCACTCCGCTAGCATCTCCCTCTCTCGAACTCTGCTAATATATCTCTGTCTCGCACTCCGTTGGTGCCACCTCCCCCCTCTCTCTCTTTATCTCTCCTATATATGTCCACTAATTCAGGTTTTATCTGGATCCCACAAAGAAGGCAGACTTTCTGATTAAAACTTCCACAAATTTGTTTAAACATGCTGAAACATTATCTGAGCATAACGTGTGTCACGTAATGAATCATTTCATTTGCAGGTGTGATATATGGTTTACTGAGCATCGGCTTTGCCTTTTTTGCTAGTCAGTTGGGACAAGGAGTTTTCCAGGTGAGCAAAATAGTATTAATCAAGTAGTATAAAGAGGAATTATATTCGCTCGTCCAGAGTCCGATTTGTTTACATGTTAAATACAGATTTGTATGTTTATTATTGTTGGTTATATTTACTGTTTTTACTAGGAGTAGACAGATATAATTAAAATTATGATGATCTCAGTTTTGGTCCGCTTTAACTTTAATATTTTTATCATTTCAAATATAGGTAAACAAATGCATATACCTACTGGTCGATCTCGAATAAAGGTAGAGCTTTAGCTAATAATATTATGATAATTGCTGAAGTTTTTTTTTAGGCATTTTACTATGTTAACTGCATTTTATTACTCCATTATATCTTCATTTTTTCCTTCATAGCTGGCTGTTTCAATCGTGGGAGTAACATATGGTGGCATTATTGGTGTATTCTTTCTTGGCATATATATGCATCGATGCAACTCAAAGGTAAGAAACTGTTTCCAGTGCTTTTATTTCCTTCAGAAGGTTAGTAAAATTCACACTCCGTCCTGAATGTATTCTTTAACGAAATGGGTAAATTGCATAAACATCAGAGTAATAGCAAGGCAGCGGTAGTACGATTTTTGGAAAGAAGAATCTAATGTTTAGTTTTCTGTTTCCTTTCATTAATTTCCAAACATAAAATAAAACAATATGACATGTTAACATATGCAGAGCATGGTTGATTATCAGTTTAAACAAACTTACAATAATTCCATAAGTTTATTAAAACAAATTCGTTTTCACTGGCTGCCTGCCGGCAACAACTCCGTTTCGTTGACAATCAGCCATGCATGAAGTCTTACGTCTTCTTTGTTGTTAGGGTAGTCAGCCAGTGGACCGTATTCGTTTAAAAAAATTATAGAAATGCAAGCATTATTTTAAACATTTTTCCTGATTGAGGTGTCAAAATGAAAGGGCAGAAAATAAACTTCCTGGAAATGTGATTTGTCTCTTTGAAATTCAGACACCGTTCGCCAAAAGACTTTTTGGTACCCGTTCTTCAAATTGTTTTAATCACTCATGCCTGAAATATGCATCATATGAGTTGCATCAAATGGAAGAGGAGGATCTAAGCTTTACTAATAATATGTGTCATTACGTTATGATTAAACATCGATAATTCTCGGTTTCGTTTTTTCCGGGACTCACTGTATGAGAGGGTTTCATTCCTAAATTTGTATAATTATTGTTATTATTAATATCAACATCATTATTATCATAATAATATTATTGTTGTTATTATGATAATGTCGTAACCAATGGTCGTAACCTTCCCTCTCCTGTTTAAAGGGAGCCATCGCGGGCTTGTTGATAAGCGTCCTCTTCGTCGGCTGGATAAAAATCGGCTCCATGTTGTACCCCTCGTCCAGAGGAAGGAATTCCCTCTCCGTCGCAGGATGCCCAGTCCTCAACACCACCGAGTCAACGCTGACCGAGGAAACAGTATGGTTAGAGACGACCATGCCAGCACCTAATAAAAGCTCAAAGTAATGACAGAGTTTTCATTCTTTAATATAAGTTACGAGATATTTTTTCCAAGAAAATAATTTATATGACGTCAAGCATTTTTAAGTAGCATACAAGGTAAATTATTTAAATGAATGCATACAAAATAGAAAAAGAACAAAACAAGGACCATCATTTAAAGCCTTTTGAATTTTGACACGTTTTGTTCTCACATATTTGCAATCAACAACAAAATTATTTCTTCGGGAAAGAAAAGTAAATTAAAACGAAGTTGCTGGGAATCAAATAAACCATTGAACAACTAATGAATCATGACAAACTATTGATAAAAATAGTTTGAGCTTTCTCTCAAATCAATTAAGAAATAGGATATCTCTTAACCCTAAAAAGGCCGGGCTATATTTGAGGTCTTAGTACGGCCGGGGGGGGGGGGGCATTATGGCCCCCTTAAGATCTCGGCCGTAAAACGGCCGATCTCCGCGAAAATTTGCACGCATGACAAGTAAAGTGTATAGAATAATATGATAATTTCAATTTTTTGAAAATTTCACTTATTTGCATATTTATGGTAATTTATGCAAATAAGGTCATAAAATCACATTTTTACCCATAAATCATATATTATTCATATTTGAGCATTCTTTTTCACTACATATATTCATGAGACCATTTGGAATAAAAATACGACATCATTTTTTGGAAGAGCCAGCTTATTCCTAATGTTATCTCTTGTTTTGATAATTTCTTATGTATTTCATTGTTTTTTTAACTAATGTATTTTATTGTTTTTGTTGTTTTATTTTATTTCTTGCTACAATTCAACTATTGTGACTCCCTAAACAACCACCTAAACTTTAAACAAGACCCAATAACCAATTTTTAGGAAAAATGAAATTTCCATATGTTTTGTACACAAATCACAAAAATGAGCGATTTTCGGGCTGACATGCAAAGACAAAAGGTCACGTGACCTTGTAACTGTTGGTCCGATTTCAAAAAAAATATTTTTTAAAGATGCGGAAGACTCAAAAGAAAAAAGTCAGCGAGCGGCGGGGCGCCATCCATATGCGTTCCCGAGCAATCAGAAAAATCGTGGAGTGGGGGGGGGGGGGCATAATGCCCCCCGGCCTTATTAGGGTTAAGGCACAATCGTATATAACTACTTTTTAAATATGAGCTCAGGGGCAATTACAATACCCTATTTTATGTCTCCTCGAAAACAAGTTTGGAATTATGTCCTTGTAATGTTCACAGATTTCAGAAGGTGATGTAAAAGGCTATTTGAATTGCTTTAGGGTTTTTCGGAAGTAATTGCGATCGTGTTCTCACGACCTTCCCTTTAATTTTGATATTCTTTCTTCTTTTGTAGCTCCGGCATAGCAGATTTCTACGGCATATCTTACCTGTACTACTCTTGTATCGGTTTCATCATCTGTATTACCGTCGGGAGTATTGTTAGCAAGATCACAGGTAATTTGTCTTTTATCATAATTAACCTTTCCTTTGCCACAAGTGCCAAAGCGATCAGTTGCTCGTTTGCCAGGAGAGCCGATTAGCACAAAACAATACGCATCAACATACAGGATTGTTTTGTGCAACATAAAATCTCAGCCCCTCTCTCTTTACCTTCCCTTTTTTATATTTTTCCCTTCTGTTGCAGGTTTCACCGTCCCAGACACCATCAAACCGGAACTGAAGAGCAACCTGACAGACGCCCTCTTCTGTTGCTTTCCAGAGTCACTTAACCCTAATAAGGCCGGGGGGGGGGGGGGGCCATTATGGCCCCCCCCCCTCCACGATTTTTCTGATTGTTCGAGAACGCATATGGATGGCGCCTCGCCGCTCGCTGACTTTTTTCTTTAGAGTCTTGCGCATCTTTAAAAAAAAAAAAAAAAAAAAATCGGACCTATAGTTACAAGGTCACGTGACCTTTTGTCTTTGCATGTCAGCCCAAAAATCGCTCATTTTTGTGATTTGTGTACAAAACATATGGAAATGTCATTTTTCCTAAAAATAGATCAAACATTGGTTATTGGGTCTTGTTTAAAGTTTAGGTGGTTGTTTTGGGAGTCAAAATAGTTGAATTGTAGGAAGAAATGAAAAAAAAACAAAAAACAATAACATAAATAAGTTAAAAAAACAATGAAATACATAAGAAATTATCAAAACAAGAGATAACATAAGGGATAAGCTGGCTCTTCCAATTTTTGTTGTCGTATTATTGTTCCAAATGGTCTAATGAATATATGTAGTGAAAAAGAATGCTTAAATATGAATAATATAGGATTTATGGGTAAAAATGTGATTTTATGACGTTATTTGCATAAATTACCATAAATATGCAAATGAGGGATTTTTTTCCAAAAATTGAAATTATCATATTGTTCTATACACTTCACTTGACATGCGTGCAAATTTTCGCGGAGATCGGCCGTTTCACGGCCGAGATCTTAGGGGGGGGGGGGCCATAATGGCCCCCCCCCCCCGGCCGTAGTAAGACTTCAAATAGCCCGGCCTTATTAGGGTTAAGAGAAGGATGCGATGTGGAATGGACAAGGCGAAAGATGAGGTAAGCAAAATGCCATTTGATCCTTTTTTTGGTGTCTGTATAGATTACGTGCCTAGAAAGTGCAGACTAACGGTTCAGTATGCATATTGCTTTTGACATTCCCTTGCCACATTTGCATAAGTTCAACTAATCTTGACTTGATTGTCTTACCAATTGTATATATTTGAAGACTATTTTGTGACAGAAAAAAAGCATAAATAAATCATCAGTGACCTGTTCCCCTGTAACCAGCATCGAAATTGGTTCAGAAATATATATTTTTGAAAATATTGTAAATGCTGGACTGATTCCTGCATTTGGCAGACCAGCAAACAACCCCATTCCTTTCAATTTTGTTGTTTGAAATCTAGGAAAAAATACAAGAAGCAGTGAAAATACGGCACCTAAGCTTTTCACCTAAGTATGCTTTCCACCCACATTGGCCCCCTGTTTATACATTTAAAAAAAAACCTTTGTCTTTTAACCCTTTACTGTTTTAGCTGTTGTCTTTGTTTTGTTTGATTGTCTCAGAGCGATGACGAGGTCGATGATGTAAAGGATATGAAGTACTTCAATGGTGTGGAGGAGAACATGACGGAGATCAATGGCGAGGAGAAGAAAGTTGATCGGGTCATAATTATGATGACAAACACCCTCACAATTTCAGTACAACGGTTTGATTTGATAAACAAATATATGGGGTGGACTGATTATAATTTTATTTTGGGTCACCTGTGGTTGTACTCTCTAAAAGGAATCAACTTTTTTCTTTCGTTTCCTTTTCTGTGACCACCAATCGCCCGACCTTAAAGCCAAGTACCGACCAACCGACAGGGAAACGCTCCTATTCTCTATTATCGAACGCAAAAAGTGTCACAGTCGGTATATATCGAACAGAAATTACCACAAGTATTTTTCCTTAATGAATATATTCATCACTAATATTCATTTGAAACCAAAAGTATGGGACCAATTGGGTGTCATATTTGTCACTAGACTTTTTTTCTACACATACACATGTATAATACAGTGAAAGTTAATGTTTTTCGTGAAAATTATACTTGTATAACGGAAAATGTATGTTTGTTGATTGATGAACGGGTACTAAATGTGGATTGCACAGTTACAAGTAAAAGGACAATAAATGTCTGGGGTAAAGGTCGTTCAAATATGAAATCAGTAAAACTGCAATCTGTAATCTATTTTTTTTCCATTACTTTCAAAATTTGGAATTTTTACAATAAAATATCAGTATGGGATAGTAGTGATACATTATATTTACGATACGTATAGCACATTTCTGTAAGACTATGATTCTATTTACGAAATATAATGCACACTTGCCCCATATGATATTGCAGTATGTAATATGAGATCAAATCAATGTATTGTATAATGTTAATAAAATTCTTTGGGGAATTATTTCTTTTAGTCAATTCAATACTCCGATAGTCTCTGATATCTTCTGACAAAATTTTATTCACATGTTCTTTCCAGATTAAGTTGGCATCAATATGAATGCTGTTGAGTTTACTCGTTGTATTTCATAGTTACCAGCCAAAACAATTAAGAAATTCTCACATATTTTCTTGTCTTTAGGTTTGAACAGCATATAACATGTTTTTTTTTCTTCAAAATTCAGGGCTAGTTTGTTGGCAGAAAACCAGTTTTAAACCTTGTTCATATCAGTGTTTATTGCACAATTAATTTCATTAATATCATTGCCAGATATAAAAAGATAATTGTATAATCAGCGAAAATGATTGAAAATAATCTTGAAATTACACATTGGAGGTCATTAATAAATATGAGAAAAAGAAGTGGACCAAGGACTGATCCCTGGGGCACGCCTACATGCATGGACAACTCATCCGACGTATAATTGTCCATAAAAGTGAACTGGTTTTGATTACTAAGATAAGATATAATATATATTGAACTTGTCAAGAAAGATCTATTTCATTCAATTAAAATTTATGATGGAGATGAAAATGATGTTGTTGGTGATGCTTATGAGATCCATGATGATGACAACGATGATGTTGATGACGACGATGACCCTGGTGGAGTTGGTGTTGATGATATTAAAGGAAATCATGATGCTGCTGCTGTTGATAATGTTAGTGAGAGTGCTTATGATGATGACGTGATCGTGGTGGTTGTGGTGATGATGTCCAAGGGGGTTATTCTGATGATGATATTAATGAGAGTGATTATGATGATGACGATGACGACGTTGTTCTTGATGATGGTGGTGGTGATGACGACGATGATGATGAGGATGATGATGGTGGTGGTGGTGATGATGATGTTAACATGATTGCATGGAATACCTTCCGCACCTCTCCCCCTCAGGAGCTTAATTGTAAACTCAGATTTCATTTTCCGAATAAGACAGGTGTCATACGGCCTAACGATGCCAGTGCCCGCCAAGTGGGCATACTCAGATCAAGCTACGCCACTGCATGCACGGCTGTGTAGCCAATTTGGCTATCTCTCTCTCTCTCTCTCTTTCTTTTTGAACAGGCTGAGGTAACTTTCGAAAACTTGCTGGGTTACAATGGTTATGGGAGGGCACAAAGGCCTACATCCGTTTCCCCTGTAGCTACGTCACTGTATATGACCGTACTTCAAACTTTACACTCAACTCTTTTACAACACGTTCAGGGTCATTGTACTATAAAATTTGACTATATAATGCGAATTTATGCGACACGTTTCGCTTTTGACCTGTTTGTTTTGGCAATGACAACGTGGGTACAAGGTCGTCAGATAACAGATACACGTATGACTGTCATCTCAAGCCTGTTAAAAATGAATTAACGAATCAAGGACAAGGTAAATCTTTTATCTTATTAACTATTCTTCATTTTGCAATATGAAATATGTTTTTAATACGGTTAATCTCAGCGCCAAGGTTATTTTAAAATAATAAATCATTTCTAAATGATTCGGATCAGGGATAGGGGTATTGAACACCCCCTTCCCTTCTTACATTCCATTGCAGACTCGAGGAAAATAAATCAATGTACATTGCGGTGGGAATATGTCAGTTAGTGTACGTTTGATTCGCTCTTACCACTTCCCCGGAGTAGAAAGGATTCACCCACCCTCTTTTTTGTCAATGTCTGGATAATGCATTTCTACAAAGTAATATTATTTTTATTTTCCCCCCCCCCCCCCATCACCCACGGAAACTAGATTGAGGTAGTGAAAGATATTAAAGCATATTTGATTTGATTTGATTTGATTTGATTTATTGGTTTCTGCATCTTTTTTTTTCTTTTTTTTTTCAAAATACATTTTCATGAACATAATATGGCTTGATACAATATTTCAAGTGTATATAATTTTATACAGATAATAAACGATATTAAACAAATATATTGAATTTAAACAAATATATTAAATGCATAATTAACATACATTAAATGCAGGAGGGCTACAGAAATAAGCAAAGTATAGCTCGAACTAAGGAACGAATAACAACCGACGACGGAGAAAAAAGTGCATAGTTTCCGTCGTTACATGTATGTGTTCATTTCTTTCTGAAATATTTAGATATAAACATTATTCTTTCATTTTATTTTTAATGGTACTTTAATTCTTAGATGTGGTTAATCTTTTAGTAATAATCAACATGAATTCAATATGATCTTCTTTTTGTTTGTGATTTGATCGTATTTCAATTTCTGTTCGAATTGTCACTTTGCTATCAGACATGTAACAAAATACTGATTGACTGTTTTAGTTGGGAGAGGAGGGGTAGAGGGGGGGGGGGCGCCGGCATTATTTTAATATCAATCCAATGGCTCGTTAGCCTTTGAACAAGGCCACATGACTTGTCTGATGGACGCTGAGCGACTAAAAAGAGACTAATCGCGAAAGCCCGAGTGAACGACAGAGAGGCGGTCGCGCGTTCACCCCGGGTGCGTATTTTTTTTTCCGTACCGCTAATGCGTCGCAGAGGTTATTTCGACGACTTGAATAGAGGCAACATCCGACACACACATACACTGAATCGCGCCGCACTGATCAAATTCTAGGATTAAGATTAGGTTTATTTAGTCTAGGTTTTTAAGGTTAAGGTTGGGGGTAGGGTTTATGAATAGGATTAGGGTTAGGGAGACATTAGCTGAAATACTGATCTTGTCACGTTTTCAGATCATATCACATCAGCCGACAGTGCTGATGGTTATCCTTGGTTTTAGGGGTTTAAATTATTTTCGATTGCTAATTTCAGCTAATGTCTCCCTAACCCTAATCCTATTCATAAACCCTACCCCCAAACCTAGACTAAATAAACCTAATCTTAATCCTAGCATTTGATCAGTGCGGCGCGATTCAGTGTAATGTGTATCGGATGTTGCCTCTATTCAAGTCGTCGAAATAACCTCTGCGACGCATTAGCGGTACGGGAAAAAAATACGCACCCCGGGTATCTAGACTCATCTCAGCCGCTTAGCCAGAGTCACGAGGCCTTGTCAAAAGGCTAATGGCTCCTCGGCTTCAATGCATTAAAATGTAAAATATAAATTATCCCGCAAATCTCTAAGCTTGGTTTATGTATATTCAATTTAATGACCCGACTGTAAAGTCAGCTCATAAACTCCACAATATAGACAAATTATGACCTTTGTGCCTTTCGTTCCTGTGGTGACTTGCGAACATATTTTTTTATTGGGACTAAAACGATAAGAGGGTTTAACAAAGCTTGTTTTTTAGAGGCTCGTCTCATTGCAGTCATTCATATAGGGCAGATTAAACCAGAAACGAGGCTGGGACCTTTTATACGTGCGGTAAGCTAATCTTTTGAAATTTATGAGCTTTTCATTTTTTGTTCATGTGCTATCAACTTGTATCAAATCTTAAGCACTCACCAGGCCTCAAGCTTGGAGATCCAGCTCTGTTTGAAACAAGTTTCTGCTTTCCATATACATATATAGTGGTGGTGGTAGTCATTTTACCTGACTGCTAAGAAAGCATAAGTACTTGTTAGTAAGTAACCAGAGGACCGACAGTTTTAGGTCCTCTCCGAGGGAACTGGTAATGAGGTTTAATGTCTTACCAAAGGGCACTAGCGCATCGACTTGGTTTCGAAGCTGGGTCGCCGGATTATGAGACCACTGCTCTACCAACTGAGCTATCTCGCCATCTCCGCTTATATATATATATATATATATATATATATATATATATACATATTCCTCGTTTCAGAACTGATTGAAAGAAATAAAGTTAATGATATATTCCAATTTCTTTCTCATTTCTGAATTACTTCATGGACGTGGTGGTGGTGTTAATTTCAATATGTTATTAACTTTTAAGGCTTACCCATCACGTATCGCCTGAGCAAGTAAATGTTCATTTTTGGAAATGTTTAGTGGGAATTGAGTTAAAAGGAAATACATCACAATGACTTTTGAATAATTAAAAAAAGAACGTTAAGAATCATAGTTATAATCGAATTGACACTTTAAATGAACAATATCAATATTGAAATATATTTCAAGGGTAATATTGAAGCAAGTTGAAAGTTTTATGTGTCAGTTCAAGGAGACCTCGCTATATGATGTTATCAAAATGACCATCAAATTGTGACTTTTTCTCACTTGTTTATATCCTTTTTGGGGTATTTGATTCTAAAAAATTCCAACATAAATCTAATCAAAATATAAAGTAATATAATTGGGTTACATTACAAAGTAGATATAAAACACACTGTGGCTTTCAAGCACATTTATGTCACATGGACATTTAAAATGATTTGGCCCACTACATTGAATTTACTCAAGCAGAGTCGAATAGAGAAAGGGCACTGGCGGTTCCAGGATATTCAAGGGACGGGGGTTCAAATGTACGAAATTGTGAAGGCGAAGCCCCCACGGCCCGCTTAAGAACCTTGGAAAAGGTTGAACCTTAAAATGGTCTATGGTACATTCTGAGGCATTTCTGAATGCGTAAACCGAACATTGTGTAATGTGAGTATTTCTTAGCTTTTTCCGGCAATTTTATTTTCGGAAGAAGAAAGAGGGCGTGCCCCCTATGAAATTAAATTAATGTGTTTTCGCGTTTTATTTAATCTATCTATCTGCCCAGTAAAAAGCAAATATCAACCCATCATGGACGATACAAGCAGTGGCCACCATTTTGGCGTATGGGACTACGTCGTCTTCGCGATCATGCTCCTCCTCTCGGCAGCGATCGGCATCTATTCGGCCCTCTCCGGGGGACGTCAACGAACGGCCGAAGAGTTTTTTCTCGGGAATCGCAAAATGGGCATCGTGCCCGTGGCGATGTCGGTCGTTGTCAGTTTCATCTCGGCGATATCCGTCATCGGAACGCCAGGCGAGATCTACATGTACGACACCATGTTTGTGTGGACGTTGTTGTCATACGCCGTCGGCAACTTTATCGTCATACGTCTCTTCATTCCAATCTTCTTCCGGTTACGCATCACGAGTGTTTACGAGGTAAAATATTATTAAATAGGCGTCTGGTATAATTGACGTACATTTATCAATCTGGTTTTGCAGGAAACGTTCGGAAAGTATCTGCCGAAACCATCTTTATACCACCATACCCCATTGCGTCTTCCCCCCTCTCTCTCTCCCTCTTTCTCCTTTTCTCTTTCTGTCTCCTCTTTCGGTCTCTCTCTGTCTTTTTTGTATTCTTTCTCTGTTTTTCCTTTCTTCTTCTCAACCAATGATAAGTCGTTAGCTCCAAAATAAATCTCCTTTTTAACATTTAGAAAAATGGAGCCTAAATTCATTGAACATTTTTTTTATTCACACCTTTTAAGGTCATTTTTCAAAATTTGTATTTTTTAATTCCAATACGTTAATAAAGAGAGAGTGAGGAACTTTTTTCCCCCTTTTTTGTTTTTTTTTTGGGGGCAGTGGCGTAGCGCGAGTGCAGCCATGGACGGGGTCATGGGGGGGGGGGGTAGCCTTTAAACAAGGCCACTTGTCTGATAGACGCCGAGCGACTAAAACGAGACTAATCGCGAAAACCCAAGTGAACGCGAGAGCGAGGAGCCCATCCTAGTGGCCTTTATCAATCTGATTTGGATTTCTTATGTTAACCCTTGTTTCCGACTAGAATTCGCTCCAGAAAATGGAGCGTTCAATCAGCGAACGTATCCTCGCACGACGTCAGCATAGTAGTATCCATCACACACACACAAACACACACAGTAAACTCTACGTAGTGCGAACATGGACCTACATGCTATGAACTATTACGTACGTGCTAAGACCACTGACCTCTACATGGAACGAATCACGAACAAAGCCAACTGCATGGGAGATCGCCGTTCTGATTGGTCAATAAATCCAAAGTAGGCGTATTGGCATGTTAATATGTATCTATGAATAATTCATGCGCAGCAGTGAAACCCACTTTCCAAAAGGCCTCGTGACGTTCCGTCACTCGGTCGCGCGTTCACTCCGGGTATCTAGACTCATCTCAGCCGCTTAGAGTCACGAGGCCTTGTCAAAAGGCTAGGGGGGGCGGAGTGAACAGTGGGATTTCTTTTACTAGGCGGATTAAGTGTAGATTAACAAGGTCATCGATTTATAGGTTACTGTTTCCTATCATTTCTTGTCACTTTCATACACCCCTCACCCCTCTCCCTCTCCCAAATCGCTCTCTCTCTCTCTCTTTCTGTCACTCATTCTCTCTTTCTCTGTTTCCCCTCCCCTCTCTCCCTCCCTCCCCCTCTCTCTCTCTCTTTCTCTCTCTCTCTCTCTCTTTCTCTCTAGATTGCACTCTTCTTTTTCCCGCCGTTCAATAGGGTAGGCACCTACCATCACGTAAGCTGAGTCCATAATTATGTGATATAGAGTAATATCAGGTACATAAAGTCCGATAGAGACATACACATAGTTGTAGAACCCATTCCAAAAATGCTTCGTTAACATTTATTTATTTTAATCTTATTACATGCAAGATCTCTGGATGACTGCCAATAATTCTTTCTTAATCTGTAGTAAAGTGATAAAGTGTATGAACTACAACGAGACGACCGGATCGACCTTAATTGCCTCATGTTGGACCCAATCATCAATACCTAAAATACACAAAGATACGAAATTATGAACCTTCTTGTCTTTGTCTGCCATTCAAATCATAGATTCGATGCCATTTTTGTTGGTGGAAAGGAGGGGGGGGGGGGGATGCTCATTTTACTCTTTTTTTTTTTTACTTTAACTAAATCCTGAATCCACTCCTGTATGAACTAATGATCGTGTGTTATTGACCATAAAGCTTAATTAGCTGGCTTACCCAACAAGTATTTGCAGGAATAGAAAGAAAAGGCTTCCGAGAGTGCACTTCAGAGTTGACGATAGTGCCAAGCAGCAAGCAAGCAAGCAAAACAAAGGAACTATTCTGACATTACCCCCTTACTATTACCCCCCCCCCCCTCCCCGTCGCATAATTAGGTATGGCAAATGAAGGAGATTTAACTGGATTTAAGAAATCGTCCCTTTGTTTATCAATGTCTGAATTTTCATTATAATTCGGCGTTATTGAACCTTATAAGCGGAGATATATGCATTGTTTGGAGGTCAACAAGGTATGTAAAATTATATGGTGATCAGTTCGGTTCAAGGTCATAGCGATACCTGTATTTGTTTCACCGTGAAGCCATTTCCTCGGCCACTTCCTAAATTGTGGTGATGGACTGTACTTAATTATTGACCTCATCTTAAGTCTACAAACATGTAAGTGGCATTGACCGCCAAAACATTGTCCTTTTGACGTGTACAGTAATCACCAAATCATCACGTGTGTATCTTTGGCTAAGTATCCGGAACTTGGTAAACAAATCAATTGCAAGGTTTATTTGCATGGCATCATAATGATATACTTTATGAGACAAGTGGTTTATTGATTTTAAAAATCTTGACAGTCATAACAAATTAAGTGTGATACTTTTTCTCCTTTGTATTTTTTTTTACAATAACTCAGTTCGATAAAAATACACCTATAAGTAGTAAATATAAATAAATACAATAATGATAATCTATGACCTATTTTAAACTGATTTAGTTTACGATATAAATTTTAAGCGAGTGTCTTCGGTTTAATTATTTAAGGCTACAGGTATTCCTGTGAAAACTGCCTTTACTATTCTTGATATTTTTGATAAACGCAATGATTATATTTCACATAAGATTTCATGACTTGTATTTCATTTCATGCAGTATCTTGAGTTGCGGTTCAACCGAACAGTTAGAACTATCTGCACCATTATATTTTCATTCAAACGGTAAGTCCGCCGATAGCATCGGCTTGCTGGAGGGACATGGGCAGATGAAAGTTGATAAGGGCCTAAATGGCCAGTGCCCCCTTTTTAAATCAATGTGGCATACATGAAGTACC
The DNA here is from genome assembly GCA_035222895.1 of Strongylocentrotus droebachiensis. NCBI lineage: Eukaryota > Metazoa > Echinodermata > Echinoidea > Camarodonta > Strongylocentrotidae > Strongylocentrotus > Strongylocentrotus droebachiensis. The sequence goes on from JAVYIG010007308.1 coordinate 47,556, forward strand.
CACAAGCAAATTGTGCCCCTTTCTAAATTTTCAACCAAAAGGGCATCTTAAAATTCTAAAATCTTCCTCAGGAGAAGTAAACTATCTCCTTAAAAATCTGACGGCTCCAATCCCTTGTTCATCAGAAAGAATTTAATTTTCAAAAGCATCCCTTTTACATTTTGGTTACACGAAAATACTCAAATGTTTTGTTAACAAATAAGTATTTTCATAATTATCCAGATCTACTCCATTTCCCACAATATCTCTTACACCCAGAATTGTTTTCAGTGTACCAAAAATGGAAAGATAAATCAGATTTAATCACAATCGTTTTTTTTAAACAATTTGGATACTGATTACTGCCAACAAAAGAGAAGGAGAGTAAGGCATTCGGAAGTGAATGAAATGCAACGTAGTAAGCAGTTTTTTGTATTGAATGAAAATAAAGATCGAGTTCGTTCTTTATTTGAGTTCATTATTTACAATGTATTACTCATTTTATGGGACAAAGGTCGAAACACTGTGTCTTTAAAAAAATTACAGTTGAATTTTTCGATCTAAGTAAATAGTTTAAAATATTTCCAGATAATTCTAAAACGTGTGAAGAGCTAAGGGTCTCTCCTAATACACCAATACTTAAGATGATATTTAACGCTTGAGTGAGCAAGAGCTACTTTTGTGAGATCCAGACTAGACAGAAATTAACATTTTTTTTGAATTGTATGCTCATTATACAGTACTATAAATGTTTTAGGTAATGTACTGTTCGAGCTAGTATATTGTAAACTTTTTTTTGTATCGGATTGTCTTCTTTGAAAGTGCCAAATTGAGGAACGGGGAAATATTTACATCTTGTTATTGTGTGTATATCAATTTAATAGTATTTGTTCTGGCAATGACTTTATTGGCAGATTATGTACATGGGGATCGCAATGTATACACCAGCACTGGCTATAAATGCAGGTCAGTAAAATGAAGCCGAATACTGTTTTTCTCATCTACACCATTTATGTAATATATATTTACCAGATGAGCTCATACCCTGTCCACTATCCCTCCCCCTCTCCTTCCATTTATAATGTTTTCAATATAAAAAAATAAAAAAAAATCGGGATATAGTAATAACCAAAACATAATAGTTTTTAGCTTAACCAGCAAGGGAAGCCTCTCCTATTTATAATGTTTTCAATATAACAACTAAACAACATCGGGATATAGTAATAATCAAAACATAATAGTTTTAGCATAACCAGCAAGGGAAGCCTCTCCTTCTATTTATAATGTTTTCAATATAACAACTAAACACAATCGGGATATAGTAATAATCAAAACATAATAGTTTTTAGCTTAACCAGCAAGGGAAACCGCATCAACCTCAATGCTGTCCTTTATGGGGGCCCCAACCTTTGTATTACCTCGGGTATTGCCAGATACAATTTAACACCTCGGTGGAGAGTGGAAAACATAGATTAATGTCTTGCCAAAGGAGTTAGTGTTGAACCCTCAACCCTTGGATTGAGAGAGTGAATGAAAAACTACTTTTTTCGAAATCCCCCCCCCCCCAATATCTTCTTGTTTCACATTCGGAGAGGGTTTTTCTTTTTCGTCTTCTTCTTCTTCCTCTTCCTCTTCTTCTTCTTCTTTTTATACTCCAATGATTTAATTTTTTGACATTTCAACAATTTTTCTTTTTTGCATAATTTAGTCACCGGGATGGACCTGTGGGCTTGTGTTGTTTCTACGGGTTTGGTCTGCATATTCTACACGACAGTGGTAGGTTATCAAATCATACAAAGAGACGTTACTGTGTCCCAAAGAAACTTTTAAATTATCTTTTTGGTTTCTTTGCCGTCTCTGTTCTCTGTCGATAGTTGTGTTACTATCCTGTACGCATTATTAAATAGATAAAGACTGTAAAAGTCTTACGAATTCTACTACAGGAATGAAACCATTGTAATAAACCAAAAAAGGGTATATTCCTCATATGATATGGATTAAAATCGATTAAAATCCTTCTAATTGATTTATTAATTCAATGATAATGTTATTGTTATTACTATTATCAACATATTGCTAACAGTAATATAAATCTTGGTAACAAATGAAAGTGAGCGAGGCACATGTAAAAGAAATATCCTAAAACCAAAGCGCCCCCCCCCTTCCAACAAAAAATAATAATATTATGATATATTGATAATGATAATAATAATATATAAATAAAATAAATTGATAAATAAATAAATAAATAATGAGGAATAAATAAATAAAATAAGATCATCTTCATCATCATCAAGATCATTGTTACTATCATTAATATACTAGGGCGGGATGAGAGCGGTATTGTGGACGGATACTCTACAGGCCATCATCATCCTGATCGGAGTAGCTGCAGTCGTCGTCAAGGGCACCATCGACGTCGGCGGCCTCGGCGAGGTCTTTAGGATTGGTCGTGAAGGGGGGAGGATCAAAATTGACAGGTGGGTATAAGTCAACCAGTGGCGTTGCTAGAAGGTAAGACGGGGGCACATGCCGCCCCCATTTTCTTTGAAAATAAAGAGAGCGAGAGAGAAAGAGAGAGAGAGTGGGAGAGACATGGGGAAGACAATATGAAAAACGGGTAGTACCACACAATTTTCTCTGTAATTGTTCTGTGGTCAATTCCACACAATAACTTAATTCTTAACATTAAGCCTAGACCTAGTAAAATACCCATTCCTAACCCTACACCTAAACCTAACCTCAAAATGAATTGCTAAGATCATCCTGTTATCTGTTATCTACCAAACCATCTATTAGCTGGATGCACTTATCCTCTTGCAATTCATCCACAAAGTAAAACCGACGCCCCTAATTTATCTTTTTTCTCACCTGAACATGGATCAATAATTCTTTCCCATTCAAAGTGAGCAAGATAGAAGATGTGTTCACCAAGGAATTATGTTGGGACCATTTATCTTTATATCATACACGTAAATGAGTTACCTTATACAAACCGACCTTATTATTACATGCAAACCTTAAGAATGAGACAGGTATCAATCCTGCAAATGGTGCTATTACAATTGTCACCAGTTTCAGAAGATGTGTTAAAGGGACGAGTCTTAAAAGCTCGTGAAGTGATGAGAGAGACTTTACGAGGTATTGATTAGATTGGCAATTGATGGGTCTGATGAACCACCATTTTGAATTTTGTTCGTAGTTAATGAATAAAGACCCAAGCTTAGTAGAAATGTTCGAGTCCGCTACTACTTCATATAATGATATCATCATCATCAAATCAACATCATCATTATCATAATTATAACCCAGGTTTAGTGCAGATCCGCGAATCCCCTATTCTGTATGGAGCATAATGATTGGGATGTTAACAGTGAACATTGGAACTGGAATCAACCAAACTGTCATCCAGAGACTGTTTTCATGCGGATCAAGAAAAAGAGCTACACAGTGAGTAGTAACCCGATTCAACCGCTAAAGAGACTCCTAAGCCTTGTTCAAATATGGCGCGCTATTAAAACGCCTACCGCGATTTTTAAACGTGTAGGGCGTAAATGAAGAGCAACTGCGTGCAACAAAGGACTTAAGCTTAATAATTTATGCCTAGGTCACACTTGCCGCGGCGGCCGTGCGGTCTAAAATATCTACGTCCAATAGCAATTATAGGGCCGCCGCAAGCATTCCCACGGTCACATACGATAGCGGTCACATAATGTTAGGGTATAGCCGCACGGCGTATTCTGAATTTGTGGAGACAGAAAATCTGCGACTGCCGTACGGCCTTAGAAGTTATGACGCACGGTCGCCTTATGGCTTCCCTGCGGCGGCCGTAGGTTTTTGAAAAATACTAAGGCAGACGCAAGGTAGTCGCAAGGTGCCAGCAAGGCGGCCAAAGGGGTACCATACGGCGACCGTGCGGCCAGACTGATCCTACCGTTTCACCCCTGCAGTATATAAAACGCATTGCCACCGTACGCAACTAAGCGTTGTGGCGTGCGCCTTTAATCCAGCTAAAAGTGGAAGTTACAAAGTGATTCAGCTGAGGACGCAGGTTCGAAACTGAGTCACGTCTCTCGAATGGTGACGTTTGAAGGTCGGTCCCCAGACGTAAATAATCAGATCTGATTGATACACGTCTGTAAAAACCAATACACACACACATGCCCGACGTACGGTCGCCGTGGAACAGCTCTACGGCATGGCTACGGCGAGCCTAGAAATGAAAACAGTTATAACTCCGCGGTTATAATCCTACGGCGACCCGTATGACCTGTAAAGATAGGGATGTGCCCTAGGGTGACCCTGAGGCCACCGCAGATTCTCCCTACGGCCGCCGCAAGTATCTCTCGATATTGGGGGCATACGGCCGCCGTATCCTAGCCCTAGAGCAAATGTGACATAGACATAAACTTCGCGTTATACGATATATAAATGTGAAACTATTACATTTACGACATCATAAAAAACATCTGAACGAGTTTTAAGTCTTGTTTATATAGAGATAACGCGGTAAATCGCGGCGGTTATGTTTTGTTTCCTTTGTAATGACCTAAAGTGTAATTTGCCCCATATTTGCTTTCTTGTAACACAAGGCTAAGTGAACACGCGTAGGAACTTTGTTGCTCGTAGTTGCCATTTATTTACACGTTGTAAAACTGAAATATTAAAAAAATAAATAAACAAAAAGCAAACAATCTGCGGTGTTCTGCTTAATATCTGAGAGAGCGGTAAAAATATAAAAATTTACTTCTTATTTCAATAGAATGTTGAAAGAAACTGTCTTGAAGCAATTTGGAACGGTTGATTAAGTAGTACAATAGTAGTGTATACTTTGAGGTTTCGAAAATCATAAAGTTGATGAGATATTGACTCGATTCATTTGAAGAGCAAACATTTTCTTTTGTTTTCTGAAAATTTAAATTGAACAAAACTGTTCTTGCAGTTGAAAGTGAGAAATTAAGTGCTGGGGATTTGTCTTGAAATGAATGCCATAAATTTTAAGCTTTGAAATATTAAAAATTTGATGGTGTTGATTTTTGTTTGTTTCTACGTGCAGGGCTATTATGCTAGCTACGATCATCAAATTTTTTACGGTTGGACTTTGCATCTTCTCGGGCGTAGTCATGTACGTGTACTACGTAGATTGCGACCCTTATACACAAGGCGTCGTCATGTCCAAGGATCAGGTAACTATTACTCAACCCGTCTACAACGGCCAAATGTACAATTTATACAATAAATCACGTCTTATGTGTAAAATGATTAAGAAAAGAAATGCAATGTTTGAATAGGAATTCTAAAATTCACTTTGAAATTTCTTAAAGAAAATCCGGAGAAAGAACTCCATCTTAATCTGTGATAGTAGTTTTTTTCCTTTGACAGGCGGTAGTAGGGTTTGTGCATGGACCATTTCCTACAATGCATGTATGAACAACTCTGAAGGTGTAGATTTAGAACCATTATCGACTTCAAATATCACCCAAATGGCATTTTTCTGCTATTGCGAGAGCGCTGCCGACAGGTTAGCGCCTCATATTACCACGTGATGAATCAATAGTGAAAATTACATATTTCGCGAATTCAATGGCTAGAGTCTAGATTTGATTGTGTGTGTTTTGAAGATCAGCAAATGAATCAACTACAGACATATTATCTTAGGGCGATTTAGTGCGTGGTCTCGTTATGTAGCTACTATATTGCCAACATAAAATTTATGTTCATCTATTTATTATAATTTGAATCGCTGCGTTAAAATTGACCAACAGCACAGGCTAGTAGGGTCGCTTAAAGTCACGAGGGATTTCTTCCATTGCTATAATCAGGCACGTACGCAGGGGGGGGGGGGGGGGGGGGGGTTACCCCCTTCCATTTGTTTATGTGTGTGTTTCGGATTAAATCCCCCCTTTTTTAACGCTAATAGATGACCTAAAAAAGGTGACCTTACCCTCCCCCCCCCAACGGAACGAAATGTCAATCGGTCAAATTTTCAAATTTCGAGGACAAAATAAAATATGTCCTCTATAAAGATTATGCACCGCCGTCGGGCGAGCTCACGCAAGAGCCACTGTATAGTTGTCAGTGGAAAAGCACTACTTGTCCCAACTATGTCAGTTCTGGTGACAACTCTCATATTGCTCCGATTGTCTCATTTTCGCTCGCGTGAAGATTGCCAGCACATACCACTGACCTCTATCTCCTGGACGGATCATCGCCCATCCCCATTCACTGTACGTTACGTACTAAAAGACTGTATTGTCTGCCCGTTCATGAATATTCATGTTTTTGCTAAATTCGGCAAAATGTTTGCTTTTACTAAATGGAAAAATGAACGGTGGGGGGTTGGATGAAATGGACATAATAAACCAAGCAGAAGTGATCTATGATAATTCATGCTTCTTATCCTTCATGTGCTTGACCTATAATCTTAAAATCGCTTGGCAAACTGAGTCCATTAAAGTACGACTTGTTTCACATGTGTACTATAGGCAATGACGAGCTTGCAACCTACACTGTTAGTCATAAAGGTGGAATAGTTAATTTTACCCAATTTATGGAATTATTTTGACAATGGTTTATTCCTAATAGATCTAAATGATAGTATACATTCTCAGATTTTATTGAATAATAATTTGCTAATGTTTTTTTTTTGCGTGACTGCTATAGCATGTGTGTGCTACTATGCTAATCAACTAGGGGACCTACGTCCTTAAGTCATAACTGACAGTAATGATGATTAATGCCTCACAAAAGGGCACTAATATAGCTGATCGACACTTTTTTTATTCTGGCTAAGCAATGGCCTCGTTACTGTGAGCCCCCATGATCAAAACCGTGTCGATGTGCTATATTAGTGCCCTTTTATGATACATTAACCCTCATTACTGTCAGTTATAACGTATAGGACGTAGGTCCACTATAGTTGATTAGTATAGTAACACACACATGCTTTAGCACTCACGCGAAACAGACACTCACAAATTATTGTTCAATAAAATCTGAGAATGTATACTATTATCTAGATCTATAATGAATAAATCATTTTCAAAATCATTCCAAAACTTGGGGTAAAAATAATTTTTCCACCATTATGACCAACAGTGTATTTTGAACAAATTACGGTGGGTGAACTTTCAAAATTTAATGGGACATGAGGGTTCTAATGAAAGAGCTAGTGATAGCGTAAGTCGGGGTGGATGTGCTTTTTCGTTTAAACAAAAAATTATTTTTTTTAACGATTTTGGGGGGTACCATTCTATAGGCTAACATGTATGGCTGCTGACTCTGACGATAGGGGGCGTTGTGAAATGAGACTAAACGGAGCTATATGCCATGTATCTTTTTATCCCTCAAGATTATGCCGTTGATGGTGATGGATTTGTTTGGTGATATGCCCGGTCTACCAGGTCTCTTTCTGTCTGCTGTCGTCAGTGCTTCTATCAGGTACATATACTTTAAGGAATTTTTCCACATGGCGGAAGTACGTAGACATGCATAGCTAGTAGAGTGTGAATAGTTACGTCACCGGAAGTTGTGATGTTGTTAGACCAAATACATAGAGCATTTTATGTTCAGTTTATGAGCTTAAAATGAAAAAAAAATGGCACATTTACATTTTAATATCCTCTCTTAATAGATTAATTCTTGTAATTACGTTATCAACCTATTAGATAACACATTCTCGCTGAAGCCTATTTCTTGTTTACAAATTCTCGAATCTGCCTTTTTTGTCAAATAACTTTGTTTTTTGTTCACTATTTGCGATTAGCAATTGAGGTAGCTCATGCTGTAAGCATAATTATAAACACGTCAGTCAGGAATCCCATGACTTTTACAAGCCGATCAACTGTCTGATTATCAAGATATTTATGATTGAAAATAGAAATTTCAAAAACTGTTTTCATAACGTTTTTTATAACACTACGGTCTATTGGGGGGAAATGAGTGTGGTAAAACCGGTCACTTTACTTTTTTGATGCACTCCATGATCATTTTAAAGCGAAATTGTTGTAGGGCTCTAATATTACACCATATCACAGACACTTATAACACGTAGGGCCATGTATCTTAGATAAATTTTTACATTAATATTCTGATAGAATTTGAGATTCAAAGTTAATTTTCACAGCACACTGTCGTCTGGGGTGAACTCGCTGGCAGCTCTATCAGGAGAGGATGGCGTGAAGGTGCTGTGGCCGGACATCAGCCCAAGGAAATATACCAAGGTTATCAAGTTGCTCGGTAAAACTAGTTATTCTTTAAAGTTCCACTGCACTACTTATAGCTACTTGCGCCCTCTATATAGCAAACAATGCCCAATCGGTGCCTCTTGGACCCCATGATCAGTTAATTGAGAGCTGATTTGATGAGATAACCGCCTGTCAGTGACCTTGCAGGGAGGTATAATCCCTTCTGGCCAAACTATAATGCCTGGCACACGAGGCGTCATTTCGCTGACATACATGTAGGGCTCTCTCTCTCTCTCTATATATATATATATATATATTGCACTCCGTCAGTTACTCTCTCCCTCTTTTCCCTCCGTTATTGCATTTCCTTTAATTCATGTCTGATCTATATCCAACAAAGAAGGCATATTTTTAAAAATATAGTTTAGTTTCTGATTAAAACTGACACAAATGTGTAGTGTTTGTTTGTTTATTTTATTTTATTCTAGCACGGTGGCATACTTCAGCCGATGGCTGTTCTTCAGCATGGCCGTGCATATATAAAAGCAATCACAATTTTACAAAGAAACATAGATTATAGATTAACATGGTTTACATACAAAGTTAAATACAACATACACATATATAATATTTTAGAAGGCGAGAAATCCAAACAAGCCCTAATTTATGTACATGATGAAACATTATCTGCGACTAACGTGTGTTATCTACGTCACATAATGAATCATTTCATTCGCAGCTGTGATGTACGGTTTAGTGAGCATCGCCTTTGCCTTTCTTGCCAGTCATCTGGGCCAAGGAGTTTTACAGGTGAGCAAAGTAGAAAAAAAAAAATTATGGTTGTTCGTGCAGAGTCCAACTTGTTACATGTTTAAATACAGATTTATGTGTTTATGAATGTTGGTTCTACTCCCAGTAAATACAGTATTTACTAGGAGTAGACTTTAGATATAATTAAAAGTGTGATGAAAACACTGATCTTAAAATAAGTCCGCTTTAGCTATAATTTTATGTTTTCAATATAGGCCAACAAAATGCATATACGTATACTTGTTGGTCTCAAATAAAGGTAAAGTTTTACACTTTGCTAATTGCTGAAGGTATTTCTCGGCATTTTATTATATCAACTGCATTATACCATTCCATTCTATATTCATTTATTTCTTCTTCTTCATAGCTGTGTCTTTCGATCATCGGAATAACATATGGTGGCATTATTGGTGTATTCTTACTTGGCATATTCATGCATCGATGCAACTCAAAGGTAAGAAACTGTTTCTAGTGCTTTTATTCTTTTAGAAGGTTAGTAAAATTCAGAATCCGTGCTGAATGGATTCTAAAACAAAATAGATCAATTGCATTAACATTACAGTAAGAACAAGGTATAGTAGAATGTCTTTATGAAGAATCTAATTTATTTTATTTTCCACACATAAAATAAGACAATATTTCATGTTGACATTTTTATGCAGGCCAATATGATAATTAGATTGAACAAACTTACAATAAATAAATGTACAACTTGATTTGGATCATAAGGAACTATGAATTTGGAAAATCATTCCATAATGTATGAGAAATTTCATAATTCGATATTTTGTTTAAGTTAACAAACATCTCAACAAATCAGGAAAAACATGTTTTTGAAATGCAGAGGCCGACGTGGAAGCCAAAGGCTTGTGAATTGAAGGCCCCTGGGCAAAAAGCTTGCATTTAAAGGAATTAATACTTTTCAGTTGACTTAGATTATAAGGGAAGTGAATTCCATAGTTTTGATAGGCAAAATATGTTCTGGTCCTTGGTAAATGAAATGAGCAAGGTTGCCTGATTGTAGGGTAATTGTTAAAATGTCAATTCCTAGCAAATATTCAAAAAGTGAAAAGTTAATAATACGTGTTACAGACTTCCCAGTTTACGACTGTCGACTAATATTTGGTTCTAAGCCAGTTTTGTGACTTCAACAAAGTTAAAAAGCCGTAAAGGATCCCTCAAAATACATATCTATAAGAGGGTTTCAATCCTTCATTTTTAATAGCATTTTTATTGGTATCATCATAATTATTATTATCATTATTATTGTTGTTATTATGATAAAATCGTAACCATCCCTCTCCTGTTTAAAGGGAGCCATCGCGGGCTTGGTGACAAGCGTCCTCTTCGTCGGCTGGATAAAAATCGGCTCCATGATGTACCCCTCGTCCAGAGGAAAGAACCCCCTCTCCATCGAAGGATGCCCAGTCCCCAACACCACCGAGTCAATGCTGGCCGAGGGAGCAGAATGGTCAGAGACGACCATGTCAGTACCTTACACAGACATCTCCTCTCTCACAGAGGGTGAACCGGTGTCCAGGTAAGTTCCCCTCCCCCCCCCCCCCACACACACACACCCCCACACACACTCACACATCCGCCCCGGTCGGCTTATACAATTTTAATACAACCTGAATAATCACACTTAAAGAGAAGGTTGAGTTCTGGGAAAAGGTGGAAAATAATTTGTGAGCGGTATCATTGTTATTACGCAAGTGTGGAAGAACATCAAATAAGAGATGCTCCCTGAAAAACCTGGCTCTTCAAATGCCTTCATATTCTAAATATGGCAAGTAACAGCATAAAAGCCGGGACGGATTTTTATGCAACATGTTCGTGTAGTCCCATATACATATTTCTGTGTACAGTGTTTGTAACTTTACCTAGAGTTGGCAAGACTGGGCCAAATTTCTTATAATTTGGATGATTCCAGAACCTTGCAGTACACATCAATACTCATATGCTAAATGATCAACCTTTTCTGATCGATTCCACACCGTTTCTTTCACAATGCAATCGCATGACCAGAACTCAACTTTATCTTTAATCTCCCTTGCAAAAAAAAAGAAGGCAGTTTGTGTGTTTCCTATTTCCTTTACACATGTTAAATAATATAACTATCCGTCGGGGATTCTTAAAGCAATGTCAACACCTAACACAAAAGTAGATAATTGTATGTAAAAGAGGGTATACCCCAAACTAAAAAGATGAGCATAATAAGGTTACTCTTTACAATGCTGTACTTAAAAATAAGAGCTTAAAGCAATGACAGAGTTGTCATTCTGTGATATTAGTTACGAAAATATTTATTCCATAAAGGTAGTTTATAATTATGACGTCAAGCACCTCAAGGGTAGAATACAAGGTACATTATTCAAATGAATACCTACTAAATAATGAGAACCAATCAAGGACCATTATTAAAAGCCTATTGAAGTTGACACGTTTTGTTCTCAACATTATTTCTTCGGAAGAAAAAAATTTAATTAAAACAAAGTTGCTGGGAATCAAATAAATCATTTAAAACAACGAATGAATCATGACAAACTATTGATAAGAAGATGATAAGAATAGTTTGAGCTTTCTCTCAAATGAAATAAGAAATAACATTTCTCTTAAAGCGTGATCGTAACTACGTTTCACAAATGAGCTCAAGGGCAATTCCATTTCCCAATTGTATGTCCCATCGAAAACATGTTAAGATTTACGTCATTGCAATGTTCGCAGATCTCAGAAGCTGACGTAAAAGACTATTACAATTGCTTTAGGTAGATTTTTTTTTACTAGTTGCGATCGTGTTCTCAAGATCTTCCCTTCTATTTTGACATTTTTTCTTCTTTTGTAGCTCCGGCATAGCAGATTTCTACGACATATCTTTCCTGTACTACTCCTTTGTCGGTGTCGCCATCTGTATAACAGTCGGGGGTATTGTTAGCAAGATCACAGGTAATTTGTCTTCTATTAGTATCAACCTTGCCTTTGCCACAAGTGCCAATGTGATCAATTGCTCGTTTGCCACGTGAGCCGATTAGCACAAAACAATAGGCATCAATTTAAAGGGGTTGTTTTGTACAACACAAAATTTCACTCCCCCCCCCCCTCTCTCTCTCTCTCTATACCATTTCCCTTTAATTATTATTTGTTTGTTCTTCTGTTGCAGGGTTCACCGACCCAGACACCATCAAGCCGGAACTGAAGAACAACTTGACAGACGCCCTCTTCTGTTGCTTTCCAGAGTCTCTTAAGAGAAGGATGCGGTGTGGAATGGACAAGAAAGACGATGTAAGCAAAATGCCATTCGATCCTTTTTTTTTAAATGTCAAAGTAGATTATATACCTACAGAGTGCAGACAACTGGTTCAGTATGCATATTGCTTTAGAAATTCCCATGCCACATTTGCATACGCCTGTCCAATTTTGATTTTCTTTTTTTTTTACCATTGTAAAATAACATTTGAAGACCTTTTGGTGAGAAAAAAAAGAAACTTATCGCAAAATTTATTCGAATTGTATTAGTGATCTCTCCTCTTGTAACCTGCATCGAGATTGGTTTATAAATGTATTTTTAAAAAAATCCAGGAAGCAGTGAGTATACGGCACAAAGGCTTTAACCCTTCTTTTCACCCCCATTTAGTCCCCGGTTTACAAATTTCTGGATACGCCCCTGATTTTGGATCATTTACCATTGAAGTTGTTGTTTTATTTTGTTTTTATTATCTCAGGGCGATGACGAGGTCGATGACGTGAAGGATATAAAGTACTTCAATGGTTTGAAAGAGGATATGAAGGAGATCAACGGCGAGGAGAAGAAAAAGATGATCGAGTCATTAAATGACAAACACCCCCAGAAGTTCAATACAACGGTTTGACTTGATAGACAAATATACGGAGTGGAGCTAATTACAGTTATGGTTGTACTCTAAAGGAACCAATGTTTTTCTTTTTATTGTTCTTTATATTCGTCTTCGAATTTTCTTTCTTGAAAATCTTTCTTCCTTGCATAATTTTCATTCCAGTATTGATTCATTTTCGTTAACTATTTCTGATGGTGATTTTTTTTGTATAATGATTTTAGTACCAGTAGCAAGACGGTAAAATTGTATTAAGATCTATCTTGTCATCCTGCTCTGAGTAGATAAATAGATGAATAAAAAAAAGTGCTAACTTCGGTCCGATGATTTCGATGCCATTTTCACTCTACGGAAAAAAAAAGATTTTTGCTCGACCTATACCCTGTGGCCACAAATCGCCCGGCCTTATAGCCAAATGCTGACCAGCCGGCAGGGTAACTTTCCTATTTTCTATTATCGAACGTAGAAGGTGTCTCAGCGGGTATATTGAACATAAGTTACAACAAATATTTTCCTTAATGAATATATTCATCATTAATATTCACTGCCACAATAGGCGAACTTTATATACTTCAATTTAAACGAAGAGGATTGGGTATCATATTTGTCACTAAACATATTTTTTCTACAAATACAAAAGGGCAAGATACAGGAAAACATGAGCTAGTCTATTATTGCTGACATACACTGCCATATCCCTATAATTATAATCCTTACTTGGTTGTAGTATATTATGTCTGATTGTCATGAATATTGCATACAATAGTTGCTAGGCAAGGTCATTTCTAAACATTCAATTGGAAGTGAGAGAGATGGACAAAGCAACTTTCAAACATACGTGAAACTGCATTAAAAGGCAAGGAAGAGTAAATTTAATGTGTAAAGAAAGTATATTTCAACCAATACATTAGGATCTTAATAATTCGTAGACTTTTCATAACCTACAATCATTGAGTTATTAATGTAAATATGTATTGAAATTATGGAAATACAAACCTCGCTTGAGGATAAGAGGGAAAAAATGCTATTAATTTTATCAAGTTGTATAAAGTAGTATAATATTGCTATGGATTTTATCATAAGAAAGATAAGTGGACATCGTCAATTGTGTATATTATATTTCGTTTATTTCATTTAACAATGAGGCTTTATTTAAAACTTAAAATTGATACAAAATATCGTTAATGATGCAATGTCCAGTAAGATTTCATATTTTAAGTCAAATAATAAAGTGGATATTATACCAACAAAATGTAGTACCTTTTCATGAATAAAATTTGAAATATGATCATAATATATAGCTTTAATTTAAATTGTAAAATTCACAATTGAACTGTACATTATATTACATTGATTATTTAAAATACAAAAAGTACGATAAATAAATGCTGCAGTAAAATCAACATATTTATTACTTAGACAATCAAAATTAGTTGTGACGAAATATGCCTCAGATTATAAATAATTGACATGCGCAAAACGATTTTGATAGAAAATGTACAGTGGCTGGGTGATGAGCATAGAGCGATATGGAAATCAAGGTCAGAATTGAATAGGCCCGACACCATGTGCTTAACACATGTCACTATGTGCAAATAGAGTTGCGGTTTTCATTGAAGATGATTTCCAGTTTTTGTGAGGTTTGTTATTTTTATTTTACTAATTGAAACAATTAATCTTCTGCCTTACTAACAATCTAGAATAAATTATAACCATGTTCTTTCGACATACGATGCCCATACCAGAGCTCAAGATTAGCTTTAAGAATAATTACATATCAATGAGGCTGCATTTTATACTAATTGCTATGTAATGTGTTGAATGTAAACAAAATGTCAAACAGAGTATACAATTTCTTAACTTAAATAGAAAATCGTTGGTTCATTAATTTTAACTCTCAGACGGTATCAAAATAATGATCATTTCAAACAACTTTTTGCATAGCAAGTGTTTGGTTTTCTATGATAAACTTTATAAAATAATGTGTAATTTTTTTTTGTTTTTGGTCCTCGAAATTTTTTCAATTTGCACCCCCCCCCCCCTTGAGCGCCAGGGGGGGGGGGGGGCCAACCCCCCAAAAAAGGTAAAAATCACGTGATTTTACATGATTTTTTTCTCAAGGGGGGGGGGGACCGGGCCCCCGGCCCCCCCCCCCCCTGGATCCGCCACTGGGAGGACCAATCACCGATTAGGCATTGTTTGCTATATAGAGGGCGCAACTAGCTATAAGTTGTGCAGTTCGGCTTTAAATGAAGAAAAAAAAAGGTGATGCATTAGCACCTTTTAAAGGCCCACTGCACTACTTGTAGCTACATGCGCCCTCTACATAACAAATAATGCCTAATCGGTGACCATTGGTCCCCCATGATCCTCTTTTTCTTATGTTAACTGAGAGCTGAGTTGATGAGATAACCACCTGTCCAGTGACCTTGCAGGGCAGTCTAATCCCTCCTGTAAACTACGGCAGATAAGCTTTAATAACCCTGTTTTTAATATCATTAGAATAGACTTTTTATAAATTTATTCAATGATATGCTTTGCTCTAAATTGACGACTCCAAAATGTTGAATGTTGAAAGTAGCGTGAAGTATAATATTATCATGTATTTAGGGCAAATTCCCACCAAGTGCTTGATTAATTCTCTTTACGTTTCATGTAAACGATAAACTTTCCTGAAAATATTTCAAATAATTTGCTCACTTCAATCAGCCTGAATCGGATATCATATGATACGATTGAACCTCATCATAGCTGAAATCCATATGACTGAGCCATATTAGCATTAGGGGCGAACATGCCCATTGCATGTCAATTTTTTTTAGAATAGAAATGGTTTATCAAAAATATCGTCGCAGCCAATAGCTGAATTGCGATCCATTTCACAAAGAAACAATACAAATGTGATTCAAATTCAAATAACACAAAATATGACGTATACTAAATATAAAAAAATGAAACATAAAGACATTTCATAAAAATTGATTGATCAAATTCAAATTTTTGTTAAAAAAGAAAGAGAAAGGGAGAAGTGTATTACAGAAAGGGAGACTTGGAGTGGTGAGAAAGAGAGAGAACGAGATAAAGAGAGAAAGAAAGAGAGAGAGAGAGAGAGAGAGAGATCTACGCACCCATTAAAAATACTCTGCCTCGATCCGACCCTGGTCCTACCGTTGTCAGCATAGATAACAAAAGGTACTTGAGATTAAAAAGATTTCAATTTGCAATTACGTCCACGTCGTAGTTGTATATTCTTCATCTGAATTTTCAGCCGGTCCTTCCCGGATATCTGTAAAATAATGGCGCTCCGGATCCGCCGAAACTTCCCTCTCGGTTACTGATGGATCCACGTTGATCTGTATGAGAAGAAAAAAATTATGCCATTGTTTTAAATTTCCGGATCTATATACGCGATCTGTATAATTGTTTGCTTCAAAATCGAAGTGAACTACATTTTAACGTTGGGCTTTAACCAATGGCTTTTATTGATAAACTTATGCATGGATTAAAAAGATGGGGGCGTATGAAAGCGAAAAAAAAAGCATTTATTTCATTCTTTGTTGTCTGGTTACTCTGAAATACACGTATCTGTTTGGATTGGCATATCAATAATTGTTGTCTTTCATTATGAATACGTTGTGTTGTATGTTACTTCTGTTGTTCATTTATGCATGACGCAGGTGTTTTTATTATTTTCATCTTTTGCACAAGACTATGCCTTGAGTGTTTGATTTCGAAAGCATTTGGAACCTTAAAATAACATATTATCATTATCATTAGTTCCCTAATATAACGATCAAATGACTTCCACTGTAAATAAGGTTATATTCGAATGAAACGAAATAAATCGTCCTTACGCTGTCGGGGTATTGATATTCCACATCTGAATTTTCAGTCGGTCGTTCCGGGATATCTCTAAAATAATGGCGCTCCGGATCCATCGAAACTTCCCTCTCGGTTTCTGACGGTTGGACGTGGATCTTTATGAGAAGAAAAATAATGCCACTGTTCTAAATGGCCGGATCCATATACACTTCTGTATAACAGTTTGCTTCAAAATCGAAGTGAACTGCAGTTTAACGTTGGACTTCTTTTCGCTAATTATAAACTTAACTCGCTGCAGGTATTTGATTATACACTGAATGTAATGACAAGACGTGTAACTAATGGGTTTTATTGATAAACTTATGCATGGATTAAAAAAGGGGCCTATGAAAGCGAGAAAAATAAACATTGATTTCATTATTTTTTGTCCGGTTACTCTGAATATCTGTTTGATTTGGCACATAAATATTTGTTGTCTTTCATTTTGTTACGTTGTGTTTTATGTCGCTTCTGTTGTTCATTTATGCATGACGCAGGTGTTTTTATTATTTTCATCTTTTGCACAAGACTATGCCTTGAGAGTTTGATTTCAAAAGCATTTGGAACCTTACAATAATATATTACCATTATCATTAATTCACTAACTTAGCGTTCAAATGACTTCCACTAAGAATAAGGTTATATGTAAATGAAACGAAATAAATCGTCCTTACGCTGTCGGGGTGATGATATTCCTCATCTGAATTTTCAGTCGGTCCTTCCCGGATATCTCTAAAATAATGGCGCTCCGGATCCATCGAAACTTCCCTCTCGGTTTCTGACGGTTGGACGTCGATCTTTATGAGAAGAAAAATAATGCCACTGTTCTAAATGGCCAGATCCATATACACTTCTCTATAACAGTTTGCCTAAAAATCGAAGTGAACTGCAGTTTAACGTTGGACTTCTTTTCGCTAATTATAAAATTAACTCGCTACAGGTATTTGATTATACACTGAATATAATGACAAGACGTGTAACTAATGGCTTTTATTGATAAACTTATGCATGGATAAAAACACGGGGGCCTTTGAAAGCGAGAAAAAAAACATTGATTTCATATTTTTTGTCCGGTTACCTTGAAATATCTGTTTGATTTGGCTTATAAATAATTGTTGCCTTTCATTTCGTTACGTTGTGTTCTATGATGATTCTGTTATTCATGTATGAATGACGCAGATGTTTTTTTTAATTATTTTCATCTTTTGCACAAGTATGCCTTGAGCGTTTGATTTCAAAAGCATTTGGAACCTTAAAATAAAATATTATCATTATCATTAGTCCCTAATATAACGATCAAATGACTTCCACTAAAAAATAAGGTATTATGTAAATGAAACGAAATAAATCTTCCTTACGCTGTCGGGGAATTGATATTCCACATCCGAATTTTCAGTCGGTCCTTCCCGGATATCTGTAAGAGATTGGCACTCCGGATCCACCGAATCTTTCCTCTCGGTTTCTGATGGTTTGACGTCGATCTGTATGAGCAAAAGAAAAAAAAAAGGATGCCATTGTTCTAAATGGCCGGATCCATATAAGCCTCTGTATAACAAAGTGCTTCAAAATCAAATTGAAATACATTTTCACTAACTTTGGTCATCTTTTTACTGATCATAAAATTACTTCGCTACAGGTACTTTATTATACGCTGGATACAATTACATAATGCGTAATCAATGGTTTTTATTGATTTCTTTATGCTTTGAATTTGTTTAAAGGCCTATGAAAGGCAAAAACAACAGTGATTTCATTCTTTCTTTTCTGGTACCTATAAAATATTCATTTGATTGGGCATATAAATAATTTTTCTCTTTCATTTTTGTATGATCTATCCTGCTCCTGTCGTTCTTTTGTGCGTACAATCAGATGCTTTTATGTTTTCTTTATCTTTTGCACAAGTGCTCCGTGATCGGTTGATTTCTAGAGGATCTGGATAATATAAGAATCTTTAAATTATCAACAGCATTATTAATTCACTAATTTAGCAATCAAATGAGTTCCATAATAAAAGAGGTTAGATGTAGAATAAAATGAATTTAGTCGTCTTTACGCTGTCGGGGTATTCATATTCCTTTTGTAGACCATCCCTTCGAACTAGATCTCTGAGACACACAGGCAAACAGCATAGAAATGAATCTACTAGGTATAACTTCAGAACAGGATCGAGAGCCGATGGATCCCCAAAACCTAAGAAATAACACCAAACATATTATTGGATAAAAGTATAAATAAATAGATTGATAAGTTAAAAGGTGGATTAAGGGATATGGAATGAATATGTGACACAATTAAAACAAACTATGAAAAAATAACAAAAAATTAATATTTCAATCATTCTAAAAAGAGACAACTTTGTAAAACTCAGAGCAAAATACACTTAAAGCAGTAAATCTGTGTTAACACTGTTTTCATTCGGGCTCGGGGGGACGCTTGTCATAGATTATCGGGACACTGCCCCTGTTCCAAGGTTCCGAAATGGGGCGATGTCTTTATTCCTGTAACAAAGCATTTGTTTGTTTTAAAATACCCCCACCCAAACACAGACACACATACACACACATTTGCTAGCGAATTTAACAGTGTAGGCTATTTGAATCCGCTAAAATAAAGTCATTTTTTGTTTGATGTAACAGTTTATACTGATTATTCCCTGATATTGTGTTTGATAGGGTAACTAATCAATAATTTAAGAGACAAAATAAATGTGATTTACCTGAAACTGCACTAGCAATCATGCCCATGGCAACTGTAAGAACAAGTCCTATTGGTGCGTAGTATTGGTAAGATAAACGGTATAAGCCTGCTAAAAATCGCCTGGTTTTAAAGAGAAAGATAGCGGACAAGTATGAGTGACTTTGTATGAGATGAAATACGTATATATAGAAGAAAAACGCAGGAGAAATATCCATAACAACAGCTTTATATTATCATTAGAAAGAATACCAAAAATACGAAAAAGGTACATAGTTTACAAAGTATTATAGATTCTGGGACCCCCCCCCCCTGCTACCGGGGGGGGGGGGAGGCTGTTGGAACTTCCGAAATCACGTTTTTGACCCTAGTTCATGTTCTTTTGTTTGTTTATTTTTGGTTGGTTGGTTAGTTGGTTTTGTTTTCTTCTGTTTGTGGCATTTCTGGATCCGCCCTATAAGCCTATACCTTTTGTGCGGGGCGGCCGTTGTGAGCAAGAGAGTTCGCGCAGCCGTCACGGCGTCGTCTGCTATGGACGTGGTATTGAGACCCGTGCACCCAGCCACGACCAGGTGGGTGCCCTCGCCGCCGAACGATCCGGGGGATGATGTGACTGTGGATCCGAGCTTTAGCCACACGACGATGATGAGGCTGATCACGGCACCAACCAATGCTCCCTGGAGAACGGATAAATGTTTGTCTATGCAAGGACGTATCCACACAAGGAAAACTTGTCATATCGAGGGTACAGTGACTCAAAGACGTAGGCCCTAATTCTATATTTTGCCAAAATGAGTATTTGATATCAACATGTTCGGAAAAAGTGGGCTTTCCAGGAAACACAAATACTTAACTCCACCCAACACCCAATTGAAGTCAATGGCTAGTGAAACATAGACAAGGCCCAAGTGCTAAGTGACACTTAAACCACTTTTGTTTAATATGGCCAAAATGTAGTTACGTCTTTGTGTCACTGACCCCTCGATATGTAGCTGTAAATGTCGTGATATCCACACAAAAACACCACCCCTACGTACACAAAAGTTTGCATAGTAATGATAATGTTCTGCTACACAGATATCGTGAGATTTGAGGATAACCTTTGTCAAAGCGCCTAATAATATTCCCCAGATAACGTAGGTTTTCTTTTTTTAAATAATATATACAAAGGCATATCCACAACAGAAAATTCGACCGCCCCCCCCCCGGAAACCGAAATTTTGCCTCTGCCATCGTTAAATTCGCTACCGAGAGGAGGTCTCACTCTTCAAAAATACTTCACAACGATATGATTGCTGACGTCCTTTTATTTCCCTACAATGGCCCTACCCCCTTTTTTCTGTAATAGTGTAAAGAGGTCCCTCAGGCGGATACGCAGGGGGCGTTTTGGGGGTTAACCCCCCCTCAATTTTGTTGGGAAAAAATGAATACTCCTTACCCCCCCCCCCCCCCCTCCCCCACTGAGCGCAATATCGGTCGGCGCGATTTTCACATTTGCGAGGGCAATTTACTAACCCCCCCCCCCCCCCCCCCAATGAGCGAAATATCGGTCGGCGTGATTTCCAAATTGTCAAACATCCTATTTGAAAAAGTCCTGCGTACGCCACTGAGGTCCCTAGATATGCATTCAATATGCTAATCAGCGTCATTTATGACGTAGTATTTTACCGTAGATTCTACTATATCATGCACTACTTAATAATTGTAGATCTGAGTTTTTATATCGTAAGATTTTGTTCCAGTATCAACATTTACACGAAAAAACGTTTTTATTGAAAATATCTAACAGTCATGAATCGATCTTGGTGTTGTGGAATGTAAAAGTCACCCCTCATTTCTAAGATATTTGATGGTTTTCCTGTAATTTCCTTTATGATGAATTGATTTGAATGCATTTGAAATGACTAGAGGATTACAATTCAGAAATATCAAATCTCCAAACCTTAGCATTGCTTCGATGAAAGAATACACCCAGGGTGAATACACCAAGAACTATACCGCCTAATACTCCAAACAAAGAAATAGTTAGCTGCAAGAAAAGATAATGAATGTAGAAATAGTATCTGTTAAACATCTATCTGATGTAAAAACTTAAAAAACAAAAATACATGTAGTTATACAAATTGATTCCATTCAGACAAGCACTGTCACCTAAGTGCCTTTTTTGTGTGGATCATATACTAATTGAAGATTGAATGATATTATAAGGGGCCTATAACATTAGTTTGAAATTTCATTTATCTTAATCAAATCGTTTTATTACATAATACCTTTCTTCTTTAAAAAAAAAGCTTCTAGTTAATTTACGTTGAGTTTTCAAGCCTTTATGCATTAATGTATGCATTAACTCAGGGAAAATATTTCGTTAAACTTAGGGGTTATATTTTGTACTTCCATCAGTTTTATAATAAGACGAGTAAACGTGGTTGATGGACCTTATATCCTTTAATGTGAATATTTGTTGCATAATCGCCTTGATTGATAAATGTAGCAATTTCAATATCGGAATAATTCGACTACTATTAGGCCTAAAATAAAAACTTGTTGTATTGCCCTTTGCGACCGACCCAAAAATCTGAAAATCTACGGTCGGCATTTTTAAAAAGTTCTTGTTTTTAACCGTTTTTTTGGATTTGTTTATTATTTATAAATACAAAATATGTATTTTGTTTGGTGGGATAAATGGGATAGACTCTATAAATGCATAAAATCAAATAATTCCCAAATTCTCACTCGTCTTCTGCCCTATAGTTTCAAAATCCTACTAGGTAAGCGTAAACTTCTCCAACTTCTCGATCAACACAACATTGCAAACCATGGATTATTATGAGGTGAAAAAGATATGAATGGAATTATGACGCTGAAACACATGTATTAAAGCATTAATAACTCAAAAATATCGGCCCAAAGAGGGCGGCAAAAAAAAAGTTTAAATTTTTTTTTTTTAAATTCCGACCGACCGACCCATGTTTTGGCACCCAAAGAGCAATACAACATTTTTTTATTTTAGGCCTTATAGTAAGATAAACAAATAACCAATGCATATTATAACTCACCGGGAGAATACTCTCGTTCAAGCTACTAGCAAGCGCGGCAAACCCGAGTGATATCAGTCCATAAATCAATGCTGTGTATGTGGACGAAGAAAAAGTGATAATTTCATGCAATCGACAACAAATTTGATATCTTACAACATACCGTTACCATACGAACAGTTACACACAGCATGATAATATTCTTGATAAACGTTTATTGGGCTTGCAAACAAAGAGGAGTTCTCGAAGATTTCACAAATCCTTGTTCATGGAGGACCGTTAGAAAGCCCAGATGCACATCTGACATAAACTAAATGTCAACGATTAACAAAAAACAAACAACAAGAGACACGTCATCGTAGGTGACAAATGTATAATTTTCTGATTTCTAAATTTTGATAATTTTGAAATTCCTTGTTTTACAATATTATACTTTTCATTTAATTAAAGATATTTACTTACTTAGAATACGTAGAATCCAAGTGTATTTATTTAGGCTAATATTGGGCCAGAACGCTTTGAGTATGTCCTCTCCTGTCACCGCCGACAAAGAAGCTAGGCCGGATGATAATGAGCTGTTAAATGAAAAACAAAAACATAAGAAAAAGTTAAGAACAATTAAGATCTTCAGATCATTGCTGATTCATGCATTATGATGAAAAGTTCTTTTTTCACATTGTAGTTTTCCTAATGCTTTTAAACGTTTTTCAAGGCGAGTTCTAACATTTTACACTAAAATTACGATTATTACAACGCCCAACTGGCACGAAATGAAAAGGGGATACAAATCAGATAGTTGAATCCATCCTGGTGTGTGAAAAAATGTCGCCGTTTTTTAACGCGGTGTCGCCCCTCTCTGTTTTATCTCTTTTCCTTTTTAAAATAAGTCTTACTTTTGGGGCGCGTTACCCCGCGCGCCCCGCTGCAGCGGGCTGCAGCGCGCTGTAGCTACGCCACTGACCTGATAGATGCGGCCAGTATTGCTGACACAAAGAGACCAGGAAGGCCAGGCTTAGATGAGAATAAGTCCATTACGAAGAATGGCGTCAACTATGAGGATCGAGAGACAAAACAGGAGAGATACATATGTTAATTATTCATGTTGCTGTTCACCGCATCGTAGATTTTCAGTATCAGAGCGAAATGTTTAGCTGGCGTTTTTTTAGGAGGGGAGCCCTATCCTAATAGAATTCTTACACCCCAAAACGGGGGACCCCGTTAGAACAGGGTGTGTTTTCCTTTTTGGATTAAAATTGCTACCTTGCAGCCGTCACAATGTTGAACATGTTTTCCTTCTTCTACTTCTTCTTCTTCTTCTTCTTCCATTGGAGTACATTCATTCCTCTTTACAGAGTATTGTCGTACTTTGTTTACTTAGTGTGTAATTAAAATATGCCTATTTGAGGTGACCCCTTTGCCAACTACCCCCTTCTCACTCCAGCAAAGAATTAAGAGTCAATGCTAATGCGTATTGACCTTTAGCACTGCACTACGTGTTAATAGGCAGAATTGCACTCACGAATAGTCAATACACAAATGCACACAATTATGCCGATGTGGCTGATCGGCAAGTTTGACAGTATAATTACAATTTGAATTTTTAAATTATTCTTTCTAACATCGGAAAGTTGAAAAATTGTATTTTACTGCTATTTAGATGTCATCAATTGTCACTAGAGTACCGATTTTAAGTGAAATCAGTTGAGTTTTGTACAGTAGTGTCTGAAATGTTGAGAATCAATAGCACAGCTTTTAATACACAGCCAGGATAGAAATGCAGCTATGTGTGCCCCTTCTGGGCTTCCCCCGCTCCGCAATTATCTCTGTCATTTCTCACCTGGTCGATGTTGGAGATTTTTCCAGAAGAGTAAGGATCACACAGGCTGTATGCAGCATAGACTACCAGGCCTAGCAGTACACAGAGAGATACTACTATAACTTTGAGGAGAGACGATAGCATGATGGCACTGTCAAAATGGAAACAAATACGATAGGGATTATTGAACTTTTGTTGGCTTCTCCATGAGCAAACACATTCTTGATCAGATCCGTCACCCCAAAAACTTTATTTTTGAACATTCTGATTTAGGCTTTTAAGTTAAGTAGTACTTTAGCAATCGATATTTAAAAACAATAGTACGGCTACTGGCTATGAAATTAATGTTATTCTCTCAAATCGTCGCCTACGTAGGTGACTGAAGGCTGATGTACTTTTGGACGAAAACTTGAATGTTTCGATGGAACCGACGGCGATGATAATACATATCCAAACACTATTAAATTTAGGGTTTTTCAAAGTTATTTCTGTATATCACTATCATACAATTTTTTAAAGAAAGCAACCTAATAAACATGTTTTGCGTCCCCGCCCGCTTCCTTTTTGGGGGCTGCGACCTATTTTTTTTTTTTTTTTAAACAACATGAAAAACACTGTTAAAATGGATCTTTTTCTTGATTTAAAAAAAAAAAAAAAAGTCGGCGGCCATCTTGAAAAATAACCCGACTGTCAGGGAAAATGAACCAAGCGGCCATTTTGAAAGAAAGAAGAAAAAAAAGGGCCTCCTCCTTCCTATTTTTCAAAAAAAAAGGATGCTAAACATATTTTTTAATAATTTGGCCTTAATACGTTGTCATGTTCATGCACTTTTCAAGAGGCGACGCACAAGGTTATTGAAACTGCCTTAAGTTCTCTTTTCGATCGTCTGGGCGATCATGTTCATGACAATATTTCTCTATAAACGGGTTAGAATTAAGCCTAATGATTGTGAAGATTACTCTCTCACATTTTGGCCTGTGTTTGTGACTCGAGACTGAGGTACTTCTGGACGATCACCTGATTGGTTCCCATGGTACCAACGACGATGACGGTCATACCGACTACCACTGACCACACGGTGTGACGGACAGTCGGATCGAAACTCACCCTATAGGTCATCGGCAAATAAGAAAAGAATATTATTTAGTCATAGGATATATAGCTGGTTTATTGGCAATAATAAAACGTTTTTTGCTGGGTAAGATGTGATGTTATTTAATTTATAACAGGAAGCATTAATCGCAAAATTTACAAGTCATCTAACAAACAAATAAATGTCTGAGTTTTATCACCTGATCACGTACATATTCTTCTGTATTGAAATATCGGTCAAATTGATTCCTGAAATGATAGTAGTCTGTATAAAGCATGCAAGATACTGAAGAACACTTATAGTATTATGTTATGATTCAAGGGGAAGAAGGAGAGAGTGTGAAAGAGAGAAAGAGATTGGGAAAGAGAGATAGAGAGACTGGAAGAAGGAAAATGTGAGAGTGAGAGTGAGAGAGAGAGAGAGAGAGAGAACATGAGAGAGAGAGAGGGAGGGAGAAAGGGAGAGGGAGAGAGACAGAGACAGAGAGACATACAGAAACAGAGAGAGACAGAGAGACAGAGAGAGAGAGAGAGAGAGAAAGGGGAGGGGGGGAGGGAGAGAGTGTGCATGCTGAATAGTAGTATACAATATTCCCTGTATCACATTGTGATATAACACCTCTATTCGTTTCCAAATGGCCTTGGGAATTGATATAGATCATCAATGGAATTGAGTTATACAGATGGAGATATTATATTAACTTCTAGCAGATATCAAATCGCGGTTATACGTTACCGTCAACCCAAAAGCATTATGCTTGCATGATATATGACGTACACAGCTAACTTGAACCGGTCGCTCTCTCGTGCGATCCGCATCACCTCTCCGATTCCTCCAACCTGCTTCATTCCCATGGCAACGGCTGCGATGAGACCTAAGAAGATGATGATGGCGTGGAGAACATCTGACCAGACGATCGCTCGCATCCCTCCCTGGTAATAAAGGCCGAGGAACATGAGACAGCACAAGAAACAGGAAATTGATTAATACTGGATAAGACTCGCTCGTATACAATTTCATGAGAAGCGGAAGTTTGGTCTCCATATTAAACTCTGGCAAAGCAATTCAATTTTTAGAAATCCTACAACAATATCCTGCAATGAATGTTGTTGCATAAAACTGCATTTCACTGCATACTGCTAAGAAATTTACTCGTTTCGCCGTTACATTATTAGATAGCGCTGAGATTGAAATAACTTATAAACATGTTAATTTGCAAGCGGACATGGAAATATCTTGGTTATTTGCAAGAGTTTTTAAGATTGATACACGCCCTCGTTGATATTGAATGTTTTCTGTTAAAGGTAATACAAAGTTTTGGTATGGGGTCATGAATTTGGTGCTAATGAACATATTGGAAGCATATTTGATCCTACAATATTCAGTGATCGTTGTCGCGGTTAAAATCGAGTCTAAACTTATGAAATTGTAAATTATGAACTATTTGTGTTGTATAGCTCCCTCTCGAGGTCAAGATATTAATTAAGCTATAAAACAATGTTTCTTGACAAAAATCTACCGATTAGCTATTCCCATTTGGTAATTATATATCACAACTACATATTCTGAGAATTTCAAGGGTCGTAGCTACCATTGTACGGCCGTAGGCGCTATTTGAAATTTATCCAAATTTACCTGGAGCACCGGTAAATTTTTATATTCAAGTTTTCTCGAAAGCAGAAGTGTTTTAGGGGCTAAAGTTTCTAGTGCTTATAATTCATCCACAGGGGCATCCAAATATATCAAAATGGTAAAGAATCACTATCCACCCAATTTTCAAAATTTCCCAAAACTTTGTATTACCTTTAAAATGACTCTTTATTATTTTCCTTATACCTGAGTACTTGCGTTCTAAAAACCAATGAGGGGAGTCGATTAAAAAGAAACGATAAATTTACTGCATAAGTCTTTGTTGAGTGCCTCGTTACAAATGACTTCATTCAACTGTTACGAATGAATGTATTACATTAGTAAGAATGCAGATTGCATAGACTAGTTGTTGCTAGGTAGGACAAACATTATGGCTCACCCTACCTAACAACATGAAATGTATGCAATTCGCATTCTGACTATTGAAATACAATTATTCGCATCACATGAATAAAATAATTTGTAACGAGGCACTGAACAAACGTTTATGCATTAAATTCAATGACATTACGAAAATGGCGTATTACATAATATAAACCAACATTGTTCATTCTTATTCAAACAGTCTTACCACGGCTGTGTAACTAACAGCAACAACCCAGACAATAGCAAGGCTACCCCACAAATGAAAGCCGGTCACTGTTGGGTAGAAAAACGTAAATATTAATCAATTAAACTAGGGGTGCAACCGGGAAAAGGGATATTGTACATTAGATATGCCCTAATAGGGTAAAAACAATGTTTGTATCCTATTCTAAAGCTTTGTTCAAAAGTATTCGTTTTGTATTCGTACTTAAACCAAAAGAAATATTTGTATAATATAATTCCTTGTAGCAGTACTTTAGTTTGAAGCAAAATATTCAATGTAAGAAACCCCTTGTGAAAATGAGGGAAACTGGTGAAACAAGTTTTCGGATTTCCTCTGTGATGTAGCGTAAAAGTAAATGTTCACTTTAGTTTTTTATGCTACTTTTGCGAATTTACTTGTAGTTTATAGTTTATTATTTTTCTTTTTAAGCCACTTGTATTATGTTATGATGACGAACTACCAGTTTCAGAAGTGATCATATAAACATGAATATTAATAGTAATAGCGAACAAAATTAATGCATCATTCTAGGAAATATCATGATAATGGTTGATATACATTTATAAAAGAAAAAAGAAAGAAAAAGAAAGCAAATATACACACAAAATACTCTAGGACTGAAATTGTATTGCCTCTGTGCTCACCTGTTTGAATGACTAGTGACGGTAAATACAAAATAACACCAAGGTATACCATCTGAAAACATAATCAAAACAAGCAACCATTTGTAAAAGTGTATATGTATAAATATAAGAAATACGAACTATGTTACAATATTTCATGTATTTACAGGCCTATACTATAAATGGTCATTATTGAATATTCTGAAAGGGTATCCAACATATGCATGTTTCATATCGTCATTAAATTCCGGATCAATTTATGTTAAAAGCTATAAAAAAATACCTCTCGTCTACATGAAAATTTTAAAATTAATAAAGTCAACAATCTCAATACTTACGTCAAATGAATTCTTCTAGCGAAATTTGTAGTGTATTTTAATCTAATTTAAGCAAAAAAAAAAAGAAGAAAATGGACCAGGGACAACTTTTAATTTTGATACGTACCATCTGTACAATGAATAACAAGCTGCAAAACACACGAACGGTTTTGTTGAATCGAAGCTCCAAATACTAAATGAAAAAAGGGGAGAGAAAATATTTGGACTTAAACAGCATACGCAATTGTGATTAAATGCTCTTTAAAAATGACATGATAGCAGAGACAAACTTAGATAGAAATATATTTTTATTGATTTGTAATTTAGAAAGATAAAAAACAACAACAAAAATGTAAACATGTATAACTTAAGCTCAATAATGGAAATGATTTTACTGGTACACCTGTTTATTGTACTTTTTTCACAATTATATTGGAGTAGGCCTACAAGCCTGGAAATGTTTGGTTATACATAAAATATAAACCAGTCCCGTGCTACTCAATAAAGGACACTCATGTATTTTATTTATCCAAGTTGTTGATTAAAAGAAGCAAAATATGATTTTAGGAATTCTGACTGAATTCTGTACAAAACTTCAAACAATTCAATAAATCGGGACAATATCATACCCTTTGGACCATCACGCACATGAAAAGTACCCCCCCCCCTCAGATAACTATATAGGCCTACCCCTTCAAAAGCTACTACAACATCTTCTAATGGTAATATATGGGGTGATTACATCAGTGGAAGTTAATTGTTCTGAGGTGATTGTCAAAGGGATTATCTGATTCGGGGTAGTAATAAGGACTTTTAGATTGAGTAGACGAGAACGTCGTGAACGTCCAATGATCTTGCGTGTCTATGTCAAGCCGTTTTAACATTTATTCCGATTTCTTGATATCAAGAAATCAATCCTGGATATCAAGAATTACCATTGCTTTACAACAGAAAATCATTTCTTGATATCAAGAATCCAATTCTTGATATCAAGAATCCAATTCTTGATATCAAGAAATAGGAATAAATGTTAAAACGGCTTGCCGTGGACACTTATGATCAATGGACGTTCACGCCGTTCTTGTCCACTCAATCTAACAGTCCCTTATGTTGAGAGTAGTCGTCTGGGAGGGCAGTCCATGCCTGGCGGAGAGGGGGTGGCGGGCAAGGGTACTCTCCTGGGATCATAATTTATACTCCACTTATGTTCCTAACACTAGTAACTTAACTTTCAAATAAAAATAGAGTTATTGTTTGTTATTTTTATAGAAATATAATATTTCTATTTTTCTAACCTCAAACGCACTGACGACTCCAGTTTTGAAATACAAAGGCACGAACATTCGACACACGAGGGCGCCACCGATAATATAAGCCAAACATATCCACCAAAACATTGTATTGTACATGTAGACATCAGCGGGCGTCCCAAGAATATTAATCGCCGCTGCAAACGGGATGGTCATTGACATCGAAACGGGTATAACGTTCAGTCGACGACTACCCAGAAGAAAGCGTTCGGAGGTTATCCGATGTCGGCTACGTTGGCGGCGTTCGATGAAAGCGGCGATGAGACCGAGTGCGAACGACGCAACGAGCATGACGATGCAGACGGCGTAGTCCGCAGCGGTGAAGAGGCTTGGGCTGTCATTGTTCGCCATCTTTTGCTTGAACTGTGATGATGTAATACAATTGAGGGGGAAAATAGTCAAAATACATATTGTCGAAAGTAACTATCTTGACGGAATCGTACAAAATTACGGCATTTTGGAAGAGTAGAAAATAGACCTGTTCAATATCATTCAAGTTTTGCATATTACTCTCGAAAGAACCCCTAGCATAAGAAAAAAAACAATACAAACAATACAGAACAAAGCATTTACAGTATATAGATTGTATAAATAAAGAGTGGAAAATGCAAGATATAAAACACATTAAAGAGAAGGTTGAGTTCTGGAAAGAGGTGAAAAATAATTTGTGAGCGTTATCATTCTCATTATGCAAGTGTGGAATAACATCAGATAAGACATGTTCCCTGAATAGCATGGCTCTTCAAATGCCTTCATATTCTAAATATGTCATGTAACATCGTAAAACTCCAGGGTAGGATTTTTACGCCACGTGTTCGTGTAGTCCCATATACATCTTTCTGTGAACAGTGTTTGTAACTTTACCAAGACTTGGCCAAATTTCTAATCATTTTGATGATTCCAGAACCTTATAATTGCAATACACACAAATTATTATATGCTAGATGATCAACCTTTTCTGGTCGATTCCACACCGTTTCTTTCACAATGCAATCGCATGACCAGAATTCAACTTCATCTTTAAGTAAAACATGCCAAACGAAATAATCATTCACTTTACAATGTGATGATTCTTTAAGAAACGTAATTCGGGGGTATGAAATCAGACAAACTTACCAATGCAATGGAAAATATAATGAATGATATACTAGTAGATGTCTGGCTTACCTGTTTCGTCAAGAAGTCAATTCATTCAGCTAGTTTCCATTATCGATATGACTAATACATTCACAACATTGCAACGATAATCTTTTATCTTCCTTCAAAGTCTAGACAATCATGTTGCGAGGCTGTGACATGGTACCCTAAGAATGCCAATACCATGTAATCATTCTCGGAGGCTGAGCACCTTATCTGCTGGACTTTGTCCATTATTTGTGTTAAGTACTAATGAGACCAGTAATTAATTAATAATTATTTTGGGGAACAAAGTCCATATTTCTATTGAAATTTATACAAATAATACATGTTTTCGAGTGCATTAGTGGAAATGCACTACACACAGGTTAAGTCACAGTAGGATAATGAACGAGACTTGTCGAGTTCATTGTCCGTCTCATTGAGACTTAACTAAGTGCAGTGCATATCACTATTAATGCACGAGCTAAAGACGAGTATTATTTTGTGTATAAGATGGGTCTACAACATGAGTATATCGTCGAGAAATTGACGGTTGTTATCACCGAACTGAACTCCCCGTGCATAAATATGGCAAACCTGTTCTTCTCTCAACATCCTCTTACCCTTCGAGGATTTGGCATTTTTTTTATTCATTGGGTCCAAGCTATCAGAAATTGACTGGGTTCAAATTTTCCCGAAGACACCAAATGTCCCTATTGCCCGTTATATAAGCCATTTTGGCCTACAATATGGACCCCCAGGAAATTAAGGAGGGTCTGCAAATTTGAACCCAATCATTTTTGGCCAATTCGGACCCTTTTGAAGCCAGAACAGCAAAAAAAAAAAAAAAAAAAAAAAAAAAAAAAAAATCAACTTTGGCACGAAAATCCTACGGGATTACATACCATACCGCACTATTAGTAGGAAGTTTTTATCTATACAATTTGTTGGTGATTGTGTCGATAATAAACTTTCGTGGATATATCATATTATTAGTATTTGCAAAACAATGTCATGTAATATTGGTGTCCTAAATTAAAACATTACTTGCCCTCATGTGCTCTAGTCACACGTTATTCAAGTTTGATAATTACCTTACTTGAACTACGGCATTATAGGTGGAGTATTAACACGCACCGAACCTTACTTAATAAAATCTGATTAATATTGCAAAAGAAGTCACTTAGAACTGTTTTCAATCTCCATTTAATAACGAGCGCATACTGACATTTTATTGTTTGATAATCAGAAATTAAAATTCGAGATTTGTACTTATTTCGATTAGGTCATCAGTTTATGTTTCATTACATTACCAACAGCCTACCTAAAGTATTTGATGACTTATGTGTTTTTGAACTTTAAGCGAATAAATAACCTGAAATATAGCATATTAGTGAATATCCTGACCTCTAAAACATTCTTTTATTCTCGATAATTCCAGTTTAAGGTAGATAGGAAATCACTTCCGGTCATTTTAAGGAGACTAACGACCGTTTTGGACGCCACCTTGGATTTCCAGGTTTCTTCGTGTTCATAACCCATTGTAAAATATATTATCATATAATATTCGTCAGACCCCGAAACCTAGGTATAGACACCAAAAACACATCTTTATAATGGATATATCAAGATTCATGGCAATTTTAGGGTATTTGCGTATTTTGTACGCCATTCTGAAAATAACATCTTTCCAGAGGTCTGATTTTCTTAGGTTTTTAGTATGTTGTTTCTGATAAACACTACTGGAAAGCCCATGGAAAACATTTTTGTTGCAGATTTTTAGGGTTATGGTATTTTTTCTTCTTCCAGAAATTGACTCGAGTATTCATCAGGATGGAGTTGCCTTGGGCTCGTTGACCAATGCATTTCAAATCGATCGTAGTCAAGGAAGAAATTGTCTCTCTTGAATCGTGCACAGAAACACAGAGAAATATAGTCATGTGTGTTTTTATTATTATAATTACGTATGTTTGTAATAGCGTCCTTATATCAGTGCCAAATTGTTATCTTAATAGTGTTCTCACTCAGAGCAAGGCGTTGTTTTGTTTTGCAGTAACATGAGGAAGAAGAAAGAGGAAGTCTCGCTTAGTACACATAAGTCAAGTGGAAAAGAGATGTGACCTTTGGAGAATGCCCAAGGTAATCATACAATATTTTCTTTTCATATCGACAACACGACATGCATGAACATTTGCAGTGTAGGTAAGTCAAGGGCACACAAAGTGAAATCATGTACGCATATACGTTGCGTGCTCGCTAAACGCGATCTTACAACGCCCCGACATTGACCATAATACATGATGTAATCTTCAAATTCCCATCAAATATCCATTAAAACGTGCAAGATTAAATTGTTAATGAATATATTTTTACAGAACTATAATAATGTGTATGTTAAGATGAATTTTATTAATCACATAATATCAATAAATTTGATATTTTAAAACTAAATTACAAACAGTCAATCGAGACTCGGGATACTCAGTCGTTCGTGAAGTAGGCAAGTTGGCGGTCTCTATAACACTGAGCCAACGGGTATTACGCTCCCGTGCGTAAAGGTTCGCAAGATAGCATAGGTATCGCACGTCCGTGTGCTACCCTCTAAATACCGAAGCTTGAGCATCTTTAAGATAAACATGTCATTTTTAAGGGGAGGGAAGATGTCCAATTCTTGATCGTGGAAAGTGGAAAACACACACAAAAAACGAATAATGTTTACTTCATGTTATTCTAATAAGGCAACATTATTTTGATAACTCTCAATATCATGTGCAAGAAACCAGTGTGCTAATTAATAAATATATATTTTGTGTGTACGTTTTACAAACACGT
Source organism: Strongylocentrotus droebachiensis (assembly GCA_035222895.1). Classification (NCBI taxonomy): domain Eukaryota; kingdom Metazoa; phylum Echinodermata; class Echinoidea; order Camarodonta; family Strongylocentrotidae; genus Strongylocentrotus; species Strongylocentrotus droebachiensis. Next base: position 81,321 of record JAVYIG010007308.1, read on the forward strand.
TGACAAAAAGGGGAAAATATACCTAGTATTGCCTAAATTTATATATGTTATTCAGCCAGTTATGATTTGAGAAAGTCCACGTACTTCCTTTAAAATGTAATTAATCTTATTGGCACAACGCCTGCTAATATTATTAAATCCATGAAGGAAGCAACAGCGTAATCACGAACTGTACTCTCCGATATCATGTTAAATAGATGTTATAATACTATGATAAAATCAATAACTTCAAAGAAGCGGTACCTACCAATCTATTTCATTTCATTGTTGAAGAACACCAGGTTTTTAGCAGACGGGTAAGTACTTTTATTGTATATTTTCATATCCAATGATAGATTTCTATCCAAACGTTTTGAGCACTTATTTTTGTTTTTGTTTTCTTAGATTTTTACGTAATCATTTAAAAGCGTGTCCAATGCAGATAAATATTGTGAACCTATCATACTGTAAAGTTTGACTTGAAGTTTAATTTATTATCATTGCATTTCTGTATATATATATATATTTTTTGCAAATAAGAAATTATTCCCAATGTCTTTCAACTTAAAATAAGTAGAAGGAATAATGAGAAGAAGACGAGAAAGAAAAGCACTGATCAATTAGTTGTATTTCATATCTTTAAAGAAATGTTTTTCAGAGCCGTGCAAGGTTCGAAGATTATTACATCTGTTCCGATGTCCTGCTGACTGTGTTGAATTGACGGGACGAGGGGGTATTTCCATGTTATGTATGCACGTATTGGTTTTACTGTTAATTTAATAACAAACTTTCATTTCAGGACCCTTAGCAGTATTCTAAAATGAACCGTCTCCCGTTCTTGCTACCGATTCTTTTCTTGATGATGTTGATACTTTCACCCGTAGTCCATGGTGCACCAGGTGGTGAGTATTCTCATTATTTTGAATTGCTATTAAGTATTTGGCGTCACCTGTGCCCCGGACCTGTGCCTGGGAGCGGACTGAATCACTCGGATCTCATCTCCCGATATGACTAATAATATAGGGATGTGCAGGTGGACCACTACACCGGAGTTCCCCCCTACTCTTATACGAATAGTGCAGTGGGTTCCTAACATTTAAAGCTGGTGACTCTTCTCTACACATGGCCTCCATTTGACGTCATATCTGAGGGCACGTTAACACACAACGCAGGCTTCAGCCATCTGCCTGTGTTGTATTCGAACGCATGATCTTTGATTCGACAGGCAGGCTAAACCAATTGAGCCAACTAGCCTCCTCAAAGTAACAATGATTCAATCATTCTTTCTTTTGTTATTTTATAATTACAGAAATTTCCTTCGGGAGATTTCAGTTGATTCTATAAACTTTGAAATATTAGGTTATGAGTTATGGGTAACAATTATTGTCTCGTTGCGGAACAATGATTGTTGATCCAATCAAATACCATCCATCTTTACATATCTGTCAAATTGCTCCCTACAATTGAATTCTCATCGACAGTCTTCAATTATCTGTTTTTTTTTATTTCTTTTTATCAATGAGCAGACATCATGACGGAAGCTTCAACAATTTGGAATACAGATATACAGTATACCGAAATTGATGAGTGCCATTAACATGTCTCGTAATCCTGTGAAATACTTCCGATTAAACGTTTTATGTATTAAGGGTGTCCCTCACGGTCGGTAAGTTACTTCTAATGATGGTGAGGATGATGTTAACACATGTAATTTAATTGTCACGAATTGACCTGATTTATTTCACATGCTCAAATGTATAAGGAAAACAAACAATACAACAAAAGGGAGAATTTTACATCTAGAATATTTTAGAAAAAATGCAATAGTTAGTTACATTTAGATATATTACTTAGATAAATTTAGACACATTATTAACAACAAATTTCACAGTTTGAACATCATTTTAAGGTATTATATGTGACATGCGAAAATGAGGACTTTGTATTGTTTTATATGCATGTCGCTTTTCTGTATATAATATCTTTTCATGAATACTCATTTCGCTTGAATTGACGGTTAAAAGATTGTTCTTCTCTTCAAAATGTCATCAATTATAACATTGATATTCATTAGATCGTCGATAATTAACTGTCCGTGTTTTCACAGACTATAGTAGTATGATCTAGCATAATTATAGTGCTATCTTCTACATTCTACTCGCATTTAGGACCAAATCCTCTTAAAGTTCGCTTAGTTAATGGACCGAACAATGCTTCAGGTCGAGTCGAGGTACTACTTGTTCAGTACAACGCCAGAGTTACTTGGGGAACAGTATGTGATGATGGATGGGATTTGAACGACGCCAATGTCGTATGCAGAATGCTAGGGTTCTTCGAAGCATCAAGTGCACCAGTCATGGCTGCATATGGTCCGGGTTATGGAGAGATTTTTCTTGATGAGGTTGAATGTACTGGATCAGAAAACAGCCTTGAAGACTGCATCAAAAGTAAATTTGGAGTTCATGACTGCACTCATTCCGAGGACGCTGGGGTGATCTGTGAAGGTACAGTGACCGTTCGTTTCAGTTCTTTAATTCTACCCACCGTTAATAACCAACTATTGCATTGGCTAATTCTCTAAAACATCGATATATAGCTCTTGAACATTGATTACTACATTATGTATAAGCAGGACATGTAATGCAACAAATCCAAAGTTATTTATTATATGTTTATGTTGTGTTTTGGGTAGTTGTTTGTTTTATTGTTTTTAAATTATATACCAAATACTCAGGTTTAACCCTGAACTCAATAATATTTGATATAAAATTGATATAAATTTCGATTAAAATCAACGAAAGTCAAGTATCTATAGAAACAAGTAGAGACATATATATTTTTGTATTACCCTTTGCTCGCAGCTTCCAAACATTCCACTAGATGGGGATGGGTAGAATACGAAAAACGAGCATTCACTTTCGCTGTATGTAAAAGATTATAATGCTACTGCTTGGACTCTTGCGCGCATGCGAGCTGGCAGCTGTCTGACCAGCTGATATTGTTTGACATTTTACAATGGGATTGTTTACTTCTGTGACAGTATCAGTCTCAAAATGCCTAGAGCAGTTGTTGAGGACAATATCTCAAAAGTTGTTTGTGCGCGAGCATTAGTTTATTCAAAAGATTCTCCCTGCTCTCTTTCCAAAATGGCTGTTCAGAGCAATTTCACATAATGCTACTTATAAACGTGAGGCAAAAACAGCGTTATGGCTGGTTGCATTTACGTTTTTTTAATTCTGTAAAAGAAGAGAATTGTAACCTTAATTTTGTTTCTCCATCATGCCTATGTATGTAAAAATCGGTAGATAGACAGGTAGTGGCAAAATACCAAGCAAAAGCTTGATGATGAAAAGAAAAGAAAACTTTCAAATAGGCATTTCATCGTGTACAAGAACACAAACCTTTCTTGAAGTTCGAATAGGAATGTAAGATTTTGTCGGTCTCGGAAAGCAACTGCTAGCAAGAAAACAAACTTTCTATTTGCTGCTCCTTGCTAGCGATCGCTTGGTAGAAAATACATTGAAAGATAAAAATAGGATTGAATTTGTAAAAGTTTGAATCACACAATCATGTTCATGATCAGAAGTATCAACATAATTGTTTTAATCCTCTTAATCTCAATAGATGGCCCTTATAGTATACATCAAGGAGTAACTCATTCTTATATTGTAGAAAGTGTGGTGTCATGTTTCTGTATGTATCGAAATGAAGTTCAGTGTGATGTGGAAAAACCCTTCGACCCTGAATGTGACACAAAGCCCAAAGCTGGATGTCTGGATCAATGCATACATCATAATCCTCTACCTCTCCTCATAATCCAACAATGGCTAATTGGGAAATCTTCTCGTTTTGATTAATATTGTCCATCATTTTTCTCCCACATACCAATGGTGTATCAAATATAGATTCAGAACCAGATGACTATGACACATCGAGCTCGAGTGCAATTGACACAGGTGAGCATAGAATAAAGACTAATTAGTTTTAATGGTAGTTCTATTGTTAGTATATCTTTTCTACTTATATGCATACCAAGAGACAGTGCCGTATGACACAAGGGGTTTACAATGAAATTACGCCCCCGCCCCCGTCGAAGCTTTTTTATTCTTAAAATCAAAACAGGTTAATTCTCGTTTGTAATTTAGAACGTAAGCCACAACATGAATTGGTACACTTAGCCATACTTTACGAATGTTGTTTAACATTTCCATGTTTTGACTATAGATTTGCCAGCTATCCAACCTGACATTATGATCCCGAGTACTCGAAACATTGGTGAGAGTTTTTCATCTTTGATTACAAAATTATAGTAAACTAAAATTATACCCATTTTATATAAATGTCAATATGTATTTTACGGATTTTCTCTTTTAAATTATTATGAATCACCGTATATATATATATTTCTTTCTTTATTTACGTTACCCATTCACCCTCACATTGTCACCCCCCCCCCCCCCCTGCCACTCCTGCGCAAATTTGACAAACTGTCGTGAATAGTTATGGCAAATGTTATTCTGTCGACATCAGCCTGGAAATTAGATCTGTAATGTTAAAATACAAGTTGAAGGAACGGGGCACAAAGACGATAAGAGAAATGACTTGGGTATATGTCGGGGTCGTAATTAATGCTAGCTTAGATTAAGAAATGAAAAAGTTACGCAAATTAATCGGATAAACAGAGACTGCCGATATCAATTGTTTATTGGACAATACTAATGTTATAGGGAAATAAACCTACAAGGCACGAGAGAGCTTGTCAACCGTAATGATGCACTTGATTTAAGCACACACAGAAAAAAAACCTGTATTAAAATGTCCTGCCTTACTCCTGATATAGGGAATCATCTTGAAGTTCGCTTGGTTAATGGACCGAACAATGTTACAGGTCGAGTGGAGGTTCAGTACAACTCCAGCGGTCTTTGGGGAACAGTATGTGATGATGGATGGGATTTGAACGACGCCAATGTCGTTTGCAGAATGCTAGGGTTCTTCAGAGCATCAAGTGCACCAGTCATGGCTGCATATGGTCCGGGTTATGGAGAGATTTTTCTTGATGAGGTTGAATGTACTGGATCAGAAAACAGCCTTGAAGACTGCATCATGAGTGAATTTGGAGACCATGACTGCACTCATTACGAGGACGCTGGGGTCATCTGTGAAGGTACAGTGACTGTTCGTTTCAGTATTTTAATTCTATACCCACCGTTATTAATTCTTTCAATCCTTGTAATCTCAATAGATGGCCCCTTATAACTTATATACATCAAGGAGTAACTCATTATTATGTTGTAGGAAGTGTGGTGTCATGTTTCTGTATATATAGCATGAAGTTCATTGTGATGTGGAAAAAACCTTCGACCCTGAATCTGATACAATGCTCACAGCTGGATTGACTGCATACATCATATCCTCCATCTCTCCTCATAATCAAACATTGGCTAATTGGGTAATTTTCTCGTTTCGATTGATATTGTCCATCATTCTTCTCCCACATATCAATGGTGTATCAAATATAGATTCAGAACCAGATGACTTTGACACATCGAGCTCGAGTGCAATTGACACAGGTGAGCATAGAATAAAGACTAATTAGTTTTAATGGTAGTTTTATTGTTAGCATATCTTCTCTACTTCTACACCTACCGAGAGACAGTGCCGTATGACACAAGGGGTTTACAATGAAATTACTCCCACCTGTCAAACACTTAGCCAGAATTTACGACTGTTGTTTAACATTTCCATGTTTTGACTATAGATTTGCCAGCTATCCACCCTGACATTATGATCCCGAGTACCCGAAACATTGGTGAGAATTTTTCCTCTTTGATTACAAAATTATAGTAAAATAAAATAATTCTACCCATTTTATATAAATGTCAATATGTATTTTACAGATTTTCTCTTTTAAATTATTATGAATCACCGTATATATATATATATATATAAAAGTGCGAGAATTCTCAACTCTGACATGACAACGGGTGTTCCAGAATATGTAGGCGTGAAGAAAAAGGTCTAGGAACGTGAGACGTAGCTGTACTTTTATTTACAAGTTTATCCGTGTCACAGGTCAGTAATCCACACTTGACCGCACATCCCTTATTACACGTTCACACATATCACATCAACTGAATAAACACACCGACAGCCCAACACACAAGCAAGGTAAAACACTTTGAATGTGCATATTAATCATTTATAGGTTTATTCCGAAAGTATTTCTCGTACCAATTTTTACTATGTTCACGATGCTTGACTATGATTGAGTGATATTAAATTTGTATGCCATGTATATTATTTTGTTCAAACAATGTATTTGTTTTTGTATATGTTTGCACTTCAGAACCTGAAGAAGGCCTCACAAGCCGAAAGCTCGTAATAAACTTGTAAAGTACAGCTACGTCTCACGTTCCTAGACCCTTTTCTTCACGCCTATATATATATATATATATTTATTTATTTGTCTACGTTACCCATTCATCCTCATATTGTCAGCCCCCCCCCCCCCTCTCCTGCGCAAATTTGACAAGCTGTCGTGAAATAGTTATGGCCACTGTTATTCTGTCAACACCAGCCTGGAAATTAGATCTGTAATGTTAAAATACCAGTTGAAGGAACGGGGCACAAGGATGATAAGAGAAATGACTTGGGTATATGTCGGGGTCGTAATTAATTAGATTAAGAAATGAAACAGCTACACAACTTAATCGGATAAACAGAGACTGCCGATATCAGATTTGCATTGGGCAATTTATATCGGGAAATAAACATACAAGGCATGAGAGAGCCTATCAACCGTATTGATGCACTTGATTTAAGCAAAAATAGAAACAAAACCTGTATTAAAGGTAGGCGTTACTACTGCAGCTAGAATGGATTAGACCACACAGCGAGCCAGCGAGGTCAGTGTGACAGGTGGCTATCTCATTAACTCAGCTCTCATTTAACATAAGAAAAAGTGGATCATGGGGGACCAACAGGCACCGATTTGGGAAGTTTTCTATATAGAGGGAGCAATTAGCTACTGTACAAGTAGGACAGTGTGCCTTTAAAATGTCCTGCCTTACTCCTGATATAGGGAACCATCTTAAAGTTCGTTTGGTTGATGGACCGAACAATGCTTCAGGTCGAGTCGAGGTACATGTACAGTACAACGCCAGAGGTGCTTGGGGGACAGTATGTGATGATGGATGGGATTTGAACGACGCCAATGTCGTATGCAGAATGCTAGGGTTCTTCAGAGCATCAAGTGCACCAGTCATGGCTGCATATGGTCCGGGTTATGGAGAAATATTTCTTGATGAGGTTGAATGTACTGGATCAGAAGACAGCCTTGAAGACTGCATCAAGAGTGAATTTGGACTACATGACTGCACTCATTACGAGGACGCTGGGGTCATCTGTGAAGGTACAGCGACTGTTCGTTTTAGTCTTTTAATTCTACCCACCGTTAATAACCACTTATTACACTGGCTAATTCTCTAAAACATCGACATATAGCTCATTGACCATTGATTACTAAATTATGTCTAAGCAGGACATGTTATGCAAAAATCCAAAGTAATTTGTATATGTTTATGTTGTGTTTTGGGTCGTTCTTTGTTTTATTGTTGTGAAATTATATACCAAACACTCAGGTATTACCCTGAATTCAATAATATTTGATATAAAATTGATCGAAGGTCGACGACAGTAAAGTATCTATAGAAACAAGTAGAGACCTAGAAAATGTTTTTTTTTGTATTACCTTTTGCTTGCAGCTTCCAAACATTCCACTAGATGGGATGGGTAGAATACGAAAAACGGGCATTCACTTTCGCTCTTAATGCTACTGCTTGGACTCTTGATTCACCAGGCATGCGAACTGGCAGCTGATATTGCTTGACAGTTTTCAATAGGATTGTTTACTACTGTAACAGCATCAGTCTCAAAATGCCTTGAGCAGATGTTGAGGGGAACATCATAAAAGTTGTTTGTGCGCAAGCATTTACCATTTTCCATAAATGGCTGTTCAGAGCAATTTCAATTAATGCTACTGTTAAACGTGAGGCAAAACAGCTTCATGGCTGATTAGATTTACGTTTTCTTTTATTCTGTAATAGAAGAGAATTGTAACCGTTGACAAAAATCTACATCATGCCAATTGATTTAAATTTAAAGTTTAAGGTGGAAAGACAGAAGGTGGAAAATACCAAGCAAAAGATTGATGATTAAAAGAAAATAAACCTCATCAATTACGCATTTACCAATCCGGCAAACCGTCGTTGCAATTATAAATGATTCTCTTGTTTTACTCTTCTTTTTTTTAATCAGTCAGCGACTAAGACGACATCTCATTAACAGAGAGAGAAAGAGAGAGAGAGAGAGAGAGACATGATGACTACTACAACGACAAGGGAGCCTACTCTATATTCCTGTTTCAACGACTGGAAGTCTATTGAAACACTCAGGACAGGCACGTACACAGAGGGGGGGGGGGGGTTGGGGGGTTAAACGCCCCCCTTTGGTAATTTTTTGTGTGTAAACCCCCCCTAAGTTTCTCCAAAACCCCCCCTTTTTTCTTTTTTCTTTTTTTTTTGTTATTAAAAAAAAAAAAAAAAAAAATCCCATGGTTGACCTAAAAAAGCTGATCTTCCCCCCCCCCCCAACGGGGCAAAATGTCAAATTTTCAAATTTCGAGACCAATAAAAAAAAAAAAAAAAGTATCCTCTTTTTTTCCCTCTCAATAATGTTGTGATTATTACGGTTTGAACATAAACTACTGTTGTATTTATCATGAATAATGATATTATTGTATAAACAGGGATTACATTAACTGAAAATGCCCCCCCCCCCCTTAAGAAGTAATACTTAATATATATACCATGATATGCTCACACATTTCGTATGAAATAAACCAATACAAATAATCGTGAAATTCCTTTTATCTTACAAATGATTCTGACTGATTTCAGTTTTTTTTTAAATCTGTATTTTCAAAAGTTAGTACATTGTAAGTCTTCCTTATAAACGCCTTTAGTCAAAGAAGGATTAAATAGTATTTTCATGAACATTGTTAATATCCAGCAGCTGAACATAAGCACCCCTGATGTATCAGACTACGACTAACTCCTACAATCAGTACTAAGGGACTTTCTGCTACCCACACGCCATTTTGGACGTTTATTTTCATCACATAATCTCTATTAGATTGTCCTATTACATTCCCCTACTCTCCCATACTCATCCAGTTTGTCAGCGTGAGTTTTGTATCTATTTTGTAGTTACGAACTTGTTAATTGTGGGTAATCATTATCATTTGAGGTGTTCACACTTGTACAAGTATTGCTTTTTAGTGGAGCCCTCTGTTTCCAATATGTATTCTTAAACTGTTGTAAATGTTTAAAATTGATTTGTAATGTTTTGTTGGAAACGTAAATAAATTGAATTTAATTTAATTGAGCGGAACACAAACCATTATTAGCTACATGGCTTCAATATAACGGGAATCCTATTACAATAAAATGCAATATTTTGTAAGAATACTTTTCTCAGTCTACAAGCATAGTGTTTTGTTTTTATGTAAATGCATGTGTGCTCGTGTTCCTTGATTTTAAAAACGCAGCAAAAATACGTATGAAAGAACAATCTTTTAAACCCCAGCATGCGAAGGTGTAGAGCCCAGAGGCGGCCCTCTCGGGGCCAGGGGGCACAGTGCCCCCACTTTTTCAAGCACCCAAAAGTGCCCCTTTTTACATAGGAAAAGTGCCCCTCTAACTTTTGAAGAAGTGCCCCTTCTTACATAGGAATAGTGCCCCTTTTACTTTGACAAGTGCCCATATTAATTTGTAAAAGTGCCCCTTCCCCTTTTCAACTCTGATAAGTGCCCCGTGACACGTGTCCCTTTTCCTTCGACAAGTTCCCATTTTCCTTTGCGATAAGTGTCCATTTTCCATTCTCATAAGTTCCCTTTTAATCTCTAGTAAGTGTCCCTAGATAAGCACGAGAAGTGCCTTTTTCTACTTTTGATAAGTGCCCCCTTCACCTCTGATAATTGTTCTATTTAAATCTGAGAGGTGCCTCTTTTACTTTGACAAGTGCCCCTTTTCATTTGTAAGAAGTGCCCTTTCCCCTTTTAATATCTATTCCCCTTTTAACTCGGATAAGCGCACCTTGTATTTTCACATGTGCCCTTTTTCTTTTCTTATGAGTGCCCCTTTTCCTAATGAGAAGTGCCCCATTAAAAAGAAGCCCCTTCACCTTCTCATAAGTGCCCCTTCTCTGGTAAATGACCATTTTCAGGTACGAGAAGTTACTCCTTTTCACATCACATAAGTGCCCCCTTCACTTCCGACCAATGCCCCTTTAAAATCTAATCGGTGCCCATTTTCTTTCAACTAATGCAAATTTTCCTTTATTACAAGTGCCCCTTTTTCATTCACATAAGTGCCCTTTTCATATCTGGTCATTGCCCCTTTTCAGGTGCGATAAGTGCCTCTTTTCACCTCTGATAATTTCTCTTTTAACAATGATACGTGACCCTTTTCCTTTCTCATAAGGGACCTATCCCCTTTTCATATATTCCCCCTTTCACCTCTTATAAATGCCCCCATCAAATTCTGATTGGGGCCCCTTTTCCGTCGACAAACGCCCATTTCCTATTCCTATGACTGACTTTTTTTTCATCCCTGGCGAGTACCTCTTTTTGAGGGTGTAAGAAGTGCCCCATTTTCACCTCTGATAATTACTCTCTGTGTTTTGGCAAATGCTCCTTTTCTTTTCTGATAAGTGTCCCCTTTTCCCCTCAGTATTAAACGCGCTCTAGCTAATTTCAAGCGACTAAGAGCAGATTCCCCCAAAGCTCGCTCGCTACGCTCGCACGCACCTATAGATGATATACTTATGTTACTTTGATAATCAAAGGTTTTTTCAGTCCTCGGTTATGAGAATGTGCTTATAATCCTATTAGGTTTGATTTTTTTCCTCTTTATAAGATGTAATTTTTCGCACTGCGACCTTACACATCTCTTTTTAGATTTTTGTGATAACCATCGGTTTTGATTATACTACTTCTGCTTGCACTTTGACTTGAATAAATTGCCAAGTATTCCTATTAACGTTTTTTTTTATAACAATTATCTTCTACCCCCTACCTTTCCATCCTTCTCTCTCTCTGTCTCTCTCTCTCTCTCTCTCTGTTTTCGATCTCCCTCTCTTCCACGTTTTCACTCATCACGATAATGTGCCAATACGTTATTATTTTGATGAGACCATGAAATCACTCTCTATTGGTCTTGCAATTGATTTGGTTGTGAGTAGAAAGCAAGTGTTTTTTTCCCTTCACTCCCCCTCCCCCTCTCTCTCTCCCTCTCTTCACTCTCCCTCCACTACCTATCTTCTATCGTAAAAATAATGTTCCAATACATGATTGTTATTTGTTATGAGACAATACATTCACTCTCTATTGGTCTTGTGATTTATTTTGTTTAAGTTAAATGTATATTTCTTTTCTTCGCCCTTCTCTCTCACTCACCCCCCCCCCCTCTCCCTCTCTCTCTCTCTCTCTCTCTCTCTCCCTCTCTCTTCCTCTCTCTCTCTCTCTCTCTCTCTCCCTCTCGCTTTGCCTCTCTCTCTCCCCCTCCCCCCCCACTCACTCACGTCCCCTCTCCGTCTCTCCCTCTTTCTCAATTTCATGCTACTAGTCCGGCAGCCATCACGATATACCTTGTTTTAGGGTCTATAGTTTTTTTTTTTTTTGATTATAGTTCCTTAGACCATCAATTTGAAGAATCCGATTGCTGACACTCTGTCAGCCTTGAGCAATTTGAGATATGTGACGTCACACAAAATGGCCGCCAAAATACCCTTTTTTACCAAAATTAATGATAACAAAATTGTTTACAGTATTTTGCTACATTAAATGTCAGTCAAATATCTTGATTTTTTCTAGGATCATCACTAAATAAAAATTGACGATGTTGTATGATAAAAAATGGCATGTAAATTTGCATAATTCAGATTGGCGCCCTCTATAGACACGTTAACTTGCAAATTTTAAATGATGGCCAAATGCCAATTTCTAACATGAAATTAACATTTGTTATAAGTCAGACGCACTGAATACAATAAGTAAAAATTGTGCACCACATTTTGGTGTGATTTTTTTGTTATTTTGTACTTTAAAGGTAAAGATCAGTTTTGGAAACGCCCCCCTCTCAAAAAATGAAATGGAAGCTCTTATCACCAATCATGTGAAAGAATATGTTTTGACTAATACGTGATGATACAAATTTTGCCGAGAAACCGCCTACTAATTGATATATTTGGTAAATTATTATATCTATTTAGACCTGATAGATATCGCGCACGTGTCGCGTAGTCCCATATACATCCTTCTGTGTACAGTGCTTGTAACTTTACCAAGACTGGGCCAAATTTCTAATCGTTTTGATGATTCCAGAACCTTTCAGTGCACACCAATACTTATAAGCTAGATGATCAACCTTTTCTGATCGATTCCACAACGTTTCTTTCACAATGCAATCGCATGACCATAACTGGTCTTTATCTTTAATACTTGAAGAAAACAAGCTAGAATTTCATGCTCTCTGTCCCATAGATATGAGGTACCATATGGTTATAAATGCCCGTTTTCAGTGACAGCATTCCGAAATTTGATTTGTATTTTGAGGTAATACATTCTTTTATATGAACCTATCATGAAAAGGTTCCTCTCTTACAAGGGAATTTATGAGTTTAATAAAGCGAAATATCCACCCAAAATGACCAAACATGGTTACCTTCCAATGGCTATCATTTGCTGCTTTAGTTTGATCGTTATAACACTCGACAGAGGCGCGAAAACCACAGAAAATTGTGCATGCTAGTTTTGCTTTGTTGCATTGGCACCGTGATGATTTACATAGGCTTCCACTCGCACAAGTGCACCGTATTAACCTTAATATGTTGTCCGGTGCGAGTTGTACATTTGTAAGTACTGTGACAGGGATCAGGGATTTGGTTTCCTCTTCTTTTGCATAGCCATACTTTGTAGGATCCAATGATGTGGGTCGTGACTGCAAGGCGTGCTTCCATGTACACACATGTTTGCAGATGAGCTCTCTTGCCAACTGAGTCCAAAGGGAGTCAAATCTTCTGCTTCATCACTTTCAGCAATGCATGTACCCTTTTCAATCCCAAAGTATGCCCAAATAGTGTCGCATCCCCTTAACGCATGTCCTGCCAACATCGATGGAATGATATCTTCTAACTTGTGTACAGTGGCAGGAATGTCAATAACAGTTCGCTCTTTGATGACGCCGTGATCATTGGCGTTCTAAGTTATTCCTAATAGCCAGGACCCTAACATACCTTTTCTCATTAGCAGCAATTTGAATCGCTTGCTGTACTATGATGTTGTCTGCTTCTTCATGTGTTATGGAAAGATCTTCCCGTGGTATGACATCGCTGCCTGGTATCACTTTAACAGATACCTCATCTTGACCGGCAATGACCAGCTTGTGCTTTTGCCTATTTCTGAACACCTCATCATTCTGCAGAATCACGCATACCGATATTATGATGTCGATCAACTGTAGTTTGTTGTCAGAAGTTTCTGGGAGGGAAGCAGTGAGGTGGGAAGGAAGACTCTTTTGGATGACTCTCGATTCGTCATGACTTCTAGAAACCCTGGTGGCACACCAACCAAAGATCATCAGATTTTAATCCAGAGTAGAGCACAACCATCAAACGGGCTGTACAAGGTTGCTCAAGTGACACGTCAACCTTTGTCAAATTCTTCAAGTTCGCCTTTGACCTGGTGAAAGCTTTCATGACAAAATATTCTTGATATTGACATATCTTCAACTTGCCTGCAGTCCTATTACTCTAGAGTAGATCAACTTGGTGTCATAGACTTTTGAATCATCCAATGTTAATTAAACTACATCCTCCAAGTGGTTGAAAACTTCACCTACCTCGGCTCCATGTATTAAGCAACCTCTCCCTTGATCTCGAGCTCAACGTTCACATTGGCAAGGCAGCAACCAAGATTGCTAGACACTCAAAGCAGGCCTGGAAGAACACTTTACTATAAACCACCAACACGAAAATGAAGATCTACCAGGCCTATGTGCTCAGCACTCTCCTGTATGGCAGTGAGTCGTGAACCCTGTATGCAAGTCAGGAGCGCCGTTTGAACGTTTTCCATTTCCGCTACTTGAGGCGAATCCTAGGCATCAAATGGCAGGACCACATTCCAAACAAGGATGTCCTCAAAAAGGAGGGATGATGACCATCTACGCTCTTCTATCACAACGACGGCTGAGATGGCTTGGTCATGTCAGTCGTATGGAAGACGGCCGCATTTCAAAAGACATCTTGTAGGGAAAGTTAGCGACCAGAACCAGGACTGTTAGAAGACCTGGCCTTCGCTTCATGGATGTGTGCAAGAGGGATATGGAGGCCAGTGAAATCAATCCTACAAAATGGGAAGCCTATGCTTCAGACTACCCCAAATGGAGATGCGCTGTGAAGACATGTATACAGAGGAGTGATCAGAAGAAAGTAGAACAGTGGGAGGAGAAAAGGCAACAAAGACGGCAGCTAGCCACGGCTTGAACAGCACAGCCACACATGAAATTTGTCTGCAGCAACTGCAACAGGACCTGCCTCTCTAGGATTTGACTGTTTAGTCATAGCAGGAGCTGCACAGCAAGAAACTCTTGCTTGAAGCTGATACAAAAGAGCTACAATTGACGGTGTTTAAAGGGAGGGAGTTCCAGAGTCTTATTGTATCCGGGAAGAAGCTCCTCTTTTAGACAAGCATTCAGGCAAAATGAACAATTATCTTCTTGGAATGCCCTCTGTGCTGGGATGTTGATGGAGTGAGGAAAGTATGTGGAAAGTCTTTCAGCGGGTTGTTGATGCGAAAGATCATCACCACCTGAGCTTGTACCATGCGTTCTTGTAATGTTGGCCACTTGAGCTGGTTCAGGATGGCTTCTACTTTGCTTGTCCTGCAGAAGTCATTGCAGAAGGAGCGGACATAGCGCCGTTGACCCACTTCAAGCTTCTTGATGATTGCTAATTGTTTGAGTGTTAGGGTCCCATATAATTATGATGATGGCATACTCCATGATTGGTTGAAGGCGAGTATCGTAGCACAATTATTTAACTTTTCTAGGACATGGTTGGATATTTCTTTGAAGAAAGGCACGGGTGGAGTTGGAGTATTTGCTGATAATGTTTATATGTGGGTTCCAGCTGAGGTTTTTCTGTGACTCAACACCTCGATACTTTGCTATATTTTTGTCATCTAGGGTCTGTCCGTGAATTTGATGATGGATTTGCGTTTATTGGTGACATGTAGAACCTGACATTTATGGGGGATCAATCCCATCAGCCAATCACGCTCCCAGCGTTGCAGTGAGTCAAGATCCTCTTGGTAACGTTAGGCGTCTTCCTATGTCTTGATGTTGCTGTATAGCATGCCATCGTCAGCAAAGAGCCTGACTGTTGGGTTTGGGGAGAGGTACGATGGCAGATCATTGAGGAAGAGGAGAAACAGCATCTGGCCGATAACACTGCCTTGCGGGATGCCAGATGTTACTTGGCTGGTGTTGAAGATGGGTCCTTCCAGTAACACCTGCTGGGTCCTGTAACTCAGGAAGCCAGAAAACCAAGCATGTGTGGGTTCCCAGATCCCATAGAATTGGAGCTTGTGTAACAGCTAGCCTTCCATGGGGAACCTTGTCAAATTATTTGGAGAAACCAAGGAGTGTCATGTCCAATTGGTCTCTGGCATTGATGCCTTTGGCAAGGTCCAGGACAGCAAGGACAAGCTGTGAGACGCAGGATCGCTTCTTTCGAAAGCCATGTTGTGCATCAGACAAGATGTTGTGGCTTTCAAGGTGGTTCATGTTGCTGCTAAGAACGATGTGCTCCAGTACTTCACAGGTTACTGACGTCCGATAGACAGCTTTGTAGTTCTCTGGCTTGCTACGGTCACCTTTCTTGAAGATGGGATCAATATATATAGCCATCTTCCATTTATCAGGTATGCACGCTCTGGTTAAGGGAGGCTTGGAAGAATAAAGGGAACACAGGTGTCGGTTTGGTGGTCAGAAGTCTGGCTGGGATTTGGTCAGGACCAGTGGCTTTATGAACATCAAGCTCAGACAGGATCTTCAGAACACCTGGTGGCGAGATAGTAATGTGATCCGTGGTTGGGTAGGGGCTTCGTCCTTTGTCTCTCAGACTAGTCATATCTTCATTGCAGTTGAAGATGGATGAAAACTGATTACTTAGAATGTTCGCCTTTGAGAGGCTATCTGAGTAAGTCATTCCATTAGATTATTTCAATGGAGCCAACCCTGAAGCATCGCATCGCTTGCCGTTTATGAAACTCCAGAAACACTTTGGTTTACAGTTGGTGTCTGGGCTGACAATTTCTGTCAGGTACCCGTTGTAGACTTTCTTGGAAATTGTGTCATAGAATCCACCAGGTAACTTCTGTTAAAACTCATGCATCTGTCTGGTACCGATGCCAAATGCTTTATCATCATTCACTGACGCTGGATCAATGCTGGTCTAAATAAAGCCTATGAATGGAACAATAATGTTCCGTAAAATCACTTCTCACTGATTCTCTTGTAGATCTTGGGTTTCTTTACATGTATCTTAATTTAGACCAAAAAATATGTAAGATAAATGCAGCACAATCGTAATTATTTCATGCATACGAAGCATATAATATGTGTTTAACGTCACGTAGATCTAAGAAATTGGCATTTGGCTGGCACACCTATTTTTATGCAAAATTAATATATTTATAGAGGGCGCTATTTCAAAATATGCAAATTAGCTTGTCATCTATGGCCGTGCAACATCACGAAACAATTTTTAGTGATGGTCCTAGAGAAATACAGACATTTGGCAGCCCAAAATTGTAGAAAAATCCTTGTTTTATATTTAATATACATTTTTAGAGAAAAATCATGTACTTTGGCGGCCATTTTGTATGACGTCACATATCTTAAATTGCTCAAGGCTGACAGAGTGTCAGCAATCGGATTCTTCAAATAGAAGGTTTAGGGAGTCATAATCCATTGAGAAATAAGAAATTGGCATTTGGCTGGCACACCTATTTTTATGCAAAATTAATATATTTATAGAGGGCGCTATTTCAAAATATGCAAATTAGCTTGTCATCTATGGCCGTGCAACATCACGAAACAATTTTTAGTGATGGTCCTAGAGAAATACAGACATTTGGCAGCCCAAAATTGTAGAAAAATCCTTGTTTTATATTTAATATACATTTTTAGAGAAAAATCATGTACTTTGGCGGCCATTTTGTATGACGTCACATATCTTAAATTGCTCAAGGCTGACAGAGTGTCAGCAATCGGATTCTTCAAATAGAAGGTTTAGGGAGTCATAATCCATTGAGAAATAAGAAATTGGCATTTGGCTGGCACACCTATTTTTATGCAAAATTTATATATTTATAGAGGGCGCTATTTCAAAATATGCAAATTAGCTTGTCATCTATGGCCGTGCAACATCACGAAACAATTTTTAGTGATGGTCCTAGAGAGATACAGACATTTGGCAGCCCAAAATTGTAGAAAAATCCTTGTTTTATATTTATTATACATTTTTAGAGAAAAATCATGTACTTTGGCGGCCATTTTGTATGACGTCACATATCTTAAATTGCTCAAGGCTGATAGAGTGTCAGCAATCGGATTCTTCAAATAGAAGGTTTAGGCAATCATAATCCATTGAAAAAAAAACTATAGACCCTAAAACAAGGTTAGGCCAATAATCTGGATTTGGCTGCCGGACTATACCTACTCGCCTCTTTCAGGCGCCCCTATTCGGGCCCTGCCCCCAACTTTAAAAACTGCGGGGGATTGTTTCGATCGATATTTGAATACAATGTACATACAAGTGACGCATCTCGGCTGACCCACAATTCACCAAGATTCCTCGGAAACTCAACATCTCCAGACCAGTTCCTCTAGCTCTGATTTCCAGTTCCAGTTCCAGCATGCGCCTCCCAATAAATCTTATGGCAGAAAGGGGGAAGAAGCAGACAGACAAGACTGCATTATCTGCCTTTGATGTACTGGGCGATGGCAAGCGGGTTCAGGTCATATTGATGTTGACTAACGGCCATAAGATATTTAATCCGGAGTCTCTGAGCATCCCCATCTCCGATGACCAGATGAGCGGAAAGTGATGAAGGAGCTACTCGCGGCTGATTTGACGTCACAGACTAAAAATTCTAGCTGCACTGCAACTGTACTGAGCACGCACTGCGTTACTTAAAGGAGCTACACAAAGAAAACTCACTAACAACTGATAATTAGAACAAATTACATATGGATGGAAAGATTTTCTCTTGAAAAACACGAATAATTTGCTGAGAAATCATATACATATTATGGAAAGGCGTAAAATGCAATTTTTCAAGACCCTTCTTAAAACCCCCAAGCGCCCCCAAACGTAAGTCAAACTATGGCCTATCCTATTGCACCCCAACTGTTCTATCTTTATCCCATACTCTATTTCTCTCTCTCTCTCTCTCTCTCTCTCACTCGCTCTATTTCTCTGTCTGATATATCTTCATAACACCGGTTTCAAACAGTAATTAAATTTTAGCTGAATATCCTAAACATTTTACACTTCATTCTAGTGAAAGCTTTGTAAAATAGAAATTAAGTTTTATTCTATTAATGTACACATTATATTTGAATATCTTAGAACCTGTGTCGATATTAAACCTGCCCAAGTAGCTTATTCACACGTCAACTCCTGCTTATCATAACATTTCATCTGCAGACATAGAATAAAGTGGAACACCAGAATAGGCCCATAAGAGTCGGATACATGATAAAATCATATTGTGTTTATCAAATTTGTCATTCTTTCGTTCAAAAGAATTTCATTTGATAAAAATACAGTTAAAGCGTGAAAGCAGAGAAACATAAATTATATCTATACAGTTAAACAAACAAATTTTAATTCATTCATTAGATGTAACTATATAATTTGAAATGCATAGAGTTTTTCACTTTGTAAAGTTAAGTTCTCAGTAAAATATATACATTTAATTATATTATGAGCATTACATTTTACAATACAGATAACAATATCACGCATTCAAAGTTTTACACATTCATTGTCTTTTCCAGTCCGAAACATGTACAGGTAATATTAAGTTATGTCGAAAGTTTCAATATAATCCTTAACAAGCAACTAGTTAGAGAAAACAAGGTTGCAAATGGTTTACATACAAACTCTCACTTTGTTGTCATGAGGTTTGTCCTTACAATGTGATACTTTTGGAGCTTTTAGCAATGCAATGCATCCATTTGTTGTTATATAGACAGTGTACATGTATTTCAAATGAATAAACCAATTAATTGTATAGGCCCTACCATTAAGCTTAGAAGGACAATTTACCCATACTCATTTTAACGAATTCAGGTTACAATGTTGCTTTCGATATTCATTAAAATATAAGGAAGGTTTCGTTATAAGGTAATATACAATTGCATGTTCCCATTTTTGTATATCGCAATAGCAAACACTATTTAGAAATTTATTTTCGGTCAAGTTTAATATACAAAATAGCCACGTGGCGTCTCAATAAACTTCACTATGTTGGACGTGCTGTATGGGCGTTTGCCTAAATACATGCGCAACTGGTCCAGTTTAGCCTTTAATTGAACTATTGTCCATGAAGAATTTCATCTTTTTTAACCTGCCTCTTCAAAAAAAAAAAACCGTTACCGTGAATATTATCATACGATAATTGAATTACGGTGTTTTTTCTTCATTCCGTTACCGTGATTTGTAACTTGTAAAATATGCCAGCTTTGAATAAATTGAATATTTTCCTGGACCCTTAGTGATTATTCGATCGTAATCAAACCCATTGGTTGAGTAATCTTAGATTGCTGATAGGATAATCAAATTTAGAAGCTTTTTTGTTTCTCTCTTTTTTTCGTGAAAATGCCTTTCTCCTGTTGTATTTTTAGAGTATTTATGAGTATTTATGAGACGAAAATTGCAAATTTCGCAGATGGGCGACGCCTTAGGCAAAGGACGACTTCTTGAAAGTGAATCACGATAGCCCTATTCGAATTTTTATCACGCTTTCACCCCCTCCCCCCCCCCCCCCCGTCAAAAAGGGAGTTATTGGGCTGAGGCCTAGAAATAACGAAAAAAGGGGAAGAGGTAAAAAGAGATAGAGAGAATAGCGCAGGAGAAAGATAGACTAGGCAACTCTCATTATGCAGGTATAAGATGGTTACGCTTACGGTTTACAGACAGATATTTCTCCAAACGTTTCCAAAAGTATGTTTGTCCCTCCTCATCATCTTCCACCCATTCTACAAATGGCCCTTGGCCTCCCATGTACTTTCTCACATCATATGGTATCTTATCTTCCTCAATATTCTCCAGGAACACCACTACCATGTTCTCTGTCTGTGTCTCGTCCACTTGATCTATTGCCATACGGAAATATTTCAGAAACCAGTAATCAACGCAGGCAGCATTACTCAGTAATACAAGAATCTTATAGCTTCTTGTCAAGACGTGATCTATGGCATCCGTGCGATGCATGCCAATGGGAAGATCATTATCGTCGAAGACGTTTATGATTCGCTTGTAGTGCGGCAAGAATCTCTGCAAAAATGGTTTCAGTTTGTCCTGAATCCAATTTTCATCATTACCCGGTGTCGATATGATGCAGACGTCAGAATCGTAATCCTCGCGATCGTTTTCGTCCATGATTTCTATGTAGCCCAAAATGGCGAGTCGGAGAAGGAAAAGTTTGTGACTTAGTTGCCATCTGTAGTGGTACACGATGACGACGACGATAACCACAATGACAACGAAAAATGTTGTTAAAAAGTATACATAGATATTCGCTGTGCAGAGATCGTTTGGTTGGATGAATTCCAGTGCCTCTCCTCCGAAAGGTTTCGGTGATGAAAATGAGCACGTTGTTTCTTTACCATTCTGAACATTTATGGCTCCACGCAGCAACTTGATTAACCATTGATTACTATATTATGTCTAAGCAGGTATAATGCAACAAATCCAAAGTTAATTATTATATGTTTATGTTGTGTTTTAGGTAGTTGTTTGTTTTATTGTTTTGAAATTATATACCAAATACTCAGGTTTAACCCTGAACTCAATAATATTTGATATAAAATTGATACAAATTTCGATCAAAATCAACAAAAGTCAAGTATCTATAGAAACAAGTAGAGACCTAGAAAATGTTTTTTGTATTACCTTTTGCTTGCAGCTTCCAAACATTCCACTAGATGGGATGGGTAGAATACGAAAAACGGGCATTCACTTTCGCTCTATGTAAAAGATTAAAATGCTACTGCTTGGACTCTTGATTCACCGGGCATGCAAACTGGCAGCTGATATTGCTTGACAGTTTTCAATAGGATTGTTTACTACTGTAACAGCATCAGTCTCAAAATGCCTTGAGCAGATGTTGAGGGGGACATCATAAAAGTTGTTTGTGCGCAAGCATTAACCATTTTCCAAAATGGCTGTTCAGAGCAATTTCAATTAATGCTACTGTTAAACGTGAGGCAAAACAGCTTCATGGCTGATTAGATTTACGTTTTCTTTTATTCTGTAATAGAAGAGAATTGTAACCGTTGACAAAAATCTACATCATGTCAATTGATTTAAATTTAAAGTTTAAGGTAGAAAGACAGAAGGTGGAAAATACCAAGCAAAAGATTGATGATTAAAAGAAAATAAACCTCATCAATTACGCATTTACCAATCCGGCAAACCGTCGTTGCAATTATAAATGATTCTCTTGTTTTACTCTTCTTTTTTTTAATCAGTCAGCGACTAAGACGACATCTCATTAACAGAGAGAGAAAGAGAGAGAGAGAGAGAGAGACATGATGACTACTACAACGACAAGGGAGCCTACTCTATATTCCTGTTTCAACGACTGGAAGTCTATTGAAACACTCAGGACAGGCACGTACACAGGGGGGGGGGGTTTGGGGGGTTAAACGCCCCCCTTTGGTAATTTTTTGTGTGTTAACCCCCCCTAAGTTTCTCCAAAACCCCCCCCTTTTTTTTTTTTTTTTTTTTTTTTTTTGTTATTAAAAAAAAAAAAAAAAAAATTCCCATGGTTGACCTAAAAAAGCTGATCTTCCCCCCCCCCCCAACGGGGCAAAATGTCAAATTTTCAAATTTCGAGACCAATAAAAAAAAAAAAAAAAGTATCCTCTTTTTTTCCCTCTCAATAATGTTGTGATTATTACGGTTTGAACATAAACTACTGTTGTATTTATCATGAATAATGATATTATTGTATAAACAGGGATTACATTAACTGAAAATGCCCCCCCCCCCCCTTAAGAAGTAATACTTAATATATATACCATGATATGCTCACACATTTCGTATGAAATAAACCAATACAAATAATCGTGAAATTCCTTTTATCTTACAAATGATTCTGACTGATTTCAGTTCTTTTTTAAATCTGTATTTTCAAAAGTTAGTACATTGTAAGTCTTCCTTATAAACGCCTTAATAGTCAAAGAAGGATTAAATAGTATTTTCATGAACA
>JAVYIG010007309.1:0-103920 GCA_035222895.1 Strongylocentrotus droebachiensis
ATTCGGGGTCAATCGGGTCGACTACGGACGACGCGATCGCAGTACTACGTATTCACGTGCGTACAACATACGCGAAAGGGGGGGGGGGGTTAAATTTGTAAATCGCGCCGAATTTGTATTTCGCAACGACTCAGCCAGCCGCTGAATAAGCGAGGGGGGGGGGGGGGGGGGGGGTAAGAGCACATTTTTTTTGGGGGGGGGGGGGGTCCAGTTTTTGAGGGAAAATTTCGCAACGACTCAGCCTGCCGCTGAACAAGCGAGGGGGTTGGGGTAAGAGCACATTTTTGGGGGAGGCCCGGAAATTGGAAAATTATGGCGACCGATATTTCGTTCAGTGGGTGGGGGGGGGGGGGGTAAGGTCTGTTTTTTCACCGTTCAGCACAACCAGGGGCGTACGCAGGATTTTTTCAAGGGGGGGGGTTTTAAAATCGGGCCCAAAATATTTTGCTCCCGAAAAATTTAAAATCGCGCCGGCCGAAAAGTCGCTCAGTGGGGGGGGGGGGGGGGGGGGGGGGGGAAGCGGACACTTTTTTTTTTTTTTTGGTCTCGAAATTTGAAAAATTTCTTTTTCTTCGTTGGGGGGGGGGGGGGGTAAGGTCACCATTTTTAGGTTAGCCGTGGGCATATATTTTTTTTTTATTATTTATAAAAAAAAATAAAAAAATAAAAAAAATACCAAAGGGGTGGGGGGGGGGGTTTAGGCTTTTTTAGGGGGGTTTACACACATAAAAATACCAAAGGGGGGTGTTTGAACCCCCAAACCCCCCCCCCCCCCCTGCGTACGCCCCTGAGCACAACTTGACAAAAAGTGAGAACAAAGTTGAGGAGGGGGTTAAAACCCCCGTGCGTACGCGCCTGCAAGCGTCAAGGGTTTGTGCCTGCGAACAATGCCGGGTTATGTTGGATAAATCCTTGCTCACCTAGTTAAGTAGCTCATATTTCTAGGTAGGCCTACCTGCATATATTATATTTCTGTGTCAATGAGTAATCGATAACGTATATTGATGGGATGACAGATTGTCTTCCGTTTCCTTCAATTAAGGTGAAATTGCGGTAGTCCGACAACAGCAACAAAATGATGATGGCATTTCATGGGCATTTTATGAAGGTTGGAATTATATGTGCAATTCTTGTGTAAGGCCTAAACAAAAAAGAATTGTATTGCTCTTTAGGTGCCAGAACCTGGGTCGGTCGGTCGGTCGGATTTTTTTATTCTTTTCATTTCCCCCTCAAAACAACGACCGTCGCCCCCTAAAACACAAAACCGGGAACGCCGCCCAAATCTCGCTGGTTTCTAGCTGGTGCAGTGCATGGTATACACGTCGACGAGGCCGGGGTCTACTTGTTTCCGCTAGCAGGGATTCGAAACTAGGGCAGAAAACGAGTGAGAATTTGGGAATAATTTGATGATTTTTAACATTTATATCCCATTTTAACAGACAAAATATATATTCTTTTTTTCATTAAACATTTGTTTTTCTTCTAAAAAAACGGTTTAAATTTTTTTTAGTGAAAAGCCGACCGTAGTTTTTAAGACTTTCGAGTTGGTTGGAAAGGACAATACAACTTTTTTTTTTAAATTAGGGACTTTCGCCTGCTTCATACTTTATAAATAACATTCATTTTCATTTTGGGAAAGAAATAAATGTTAATTGAATTGAATTGAAATTAAAGACATTAGAATTCATGAGAATTTATACTGTTATCTAGATCTATTAGGAATAAATCATTGTCAAAATCAATCCATAAATTTGGGTAAACAAAATTATTCCACCTTTATGACCAACAGTTGTAAGAATGTTCATGAAGATTTAAAAGACACAGGATCCATCGCGGCAAATCAAAATACGTTTTGGTTTTTTTTTACAGACGCGTAGACCCGTACGTCTTCCCCAGGCGCGTACGCAGGATTTTGTCAGGGGGGGGGGGGGGGGTTTTAACATTTATAAATCGGTCCGAAAATTTCGCAACGACTCAGCCAGCCGCTGAATAAGCGGTGGGGGGGGGGGGGGGGGGGGGGGGGGGGGGGTAAGAGGACACTTTTTTTTTTTTTTTTGGTCTCGAAATTTGGAAATTTGACATTTTGACCCGTTGGGGGGGGGTAAGGTCACCTTTTTTAGGTCGGCCATGGGAATAATTTTTTTTTTTTTTTTTTTTTTTAAATAAATAATAAAAAAAATTAAAAAAATTTAAAAAAATCCAAAAGGGGGGGGTTTTAGGGGGATTTGGGGGGGGGGGGGGTTTACACACAAAAAATTACCAAAGGGGGGGGGTTTAACCCCCCAAACCCCCCCCCCCCCCCCCTGCGTACGCGCCTGGTCTTCCCTAAATCTATTTTTTTTTAATTATTGATCTTACCGCAATGTCTTCAAGGTCGATCTTACCGCAATGTCTTCAAGGTCGATCTTCCCAGACCCTTGGAAACTTCGGCCTTCTTCGGTAGATTTCGTCAGGTACTCGTGAATTTCCTTGAACTCATCTGTTGTGAAGCGTGCTATATCCGGATGGCCAGCAGGTTGGGGATTGCATATAGTCCGAGTCGGCACAGGAGCGATCATCTCGCGTATAGCTGAACTCATGATGCTAATTTTTTTATGGAGAGAGCCTGAATGAATCAGCTTTAAAAAAATGATATTGAATTGCTAAACTGAACAATTCAAATCACTTGCTCAGAAGCGTTTGTCTTTTCTTTGTTGATGTCCACATATATCGTACCGACCTAATCCCGAGAATGTGGCGAAACAATGTAGACCAGCGTGTGTTGTGGCCTGCAAAGTGAAAACTCCTGAACTAGATTCTGACAAATCGAAAGTGGTAAGTTTTACATGTCCTCCGAAAAAGCCCTACAGCTCCATGTATCCTAGCTGTATGTCAGCAAATAGACGAGTATACTGGACAGTGTACCTACTAACCCGGCTATTTAAGCACTTCCTAATTCATTTTTTGGCATTGGTTTTGTTTCAGGAAACGCATACGCAAATCTGTTAAAACACTGACACTGTGCGTCAACTGTCCATCAAGGTCAATGGGCCTCCATGTACTAGGAAATTCAATGACACACAATAAGACTATAGGGACACAGGATAACCGTGTTCACAAGCGCGCGGATGTAATCCAGTCAGCGGCCTATTAAAGCTTATCTGCCATAGTTTACAGGAGGGATTAGACTGCCCTGCAAGGTCACTGGACAGGTGGTTATCCCATCAACTCAGCTCTCAGTTAACATAAGAAAAAGAGGATCATGGGGGACCAGTGGTCACCGATTACGCATTGTTTGTTATATAGAGGGCGCAAGTAGCTACAAGTAGTGCAGTGGGCCTTTAAAGGAAAGTATAGTGCATGCCAAACAAAAACGCGAATTAGAAATTCTACCAAATTGTGTCGGCTCAAAATGCACGCCAAAAAAAAGAAGCAAAACCAATTCAATTTTTTAAGGCAGGCGTTCTCAATCTACGCACCCCAAAGTGATTTTTGTAATTATATTGTCGCTTAAAATCGTGCAAAATTGAAGCTGAGAGAGCCAAAAGAATAATCAAAAAGTTAATTTGATTTTTGTTCTTACTCGCTTGAATATGTATTAAAGATACTATGTCCCTTTTGCAGCCAACATCGAATTCTGTAGATCTTTGTGCAGCACAAAACCTACGACCATTCGGTAAAAAGGTCTGATAATCAGACTATTACTAAGGTGATTGTGACATGTAATTGTACATATGTATATATATATATAAATAATTCATAAAAAAAGTGTGTGGCAAAAATAGTCAACTGTGACTGATTGCCAAACAACATCAAATCAAGAAAGAAAGAAAGCAATCACTTCGATTCGACAAGTAATGGTCGTTGTTTTCCCACTAAAAGACATTTTCAAGACCTTCCGTTTTGAGGGAAGTTCTAAATTAGTATTGTCTTTCAAATGCTGTTAGAATTTAACCTTTTCATGTTTTGGGCCTGCAAATGGGACGTGGTACCTTTAACATTTAAGGAAAAAGGTATATTAAACTAAACTGAACCGAACAGGAATCAAGCAATTTGCTTAATGAGCAGAATAACTATCTATTCACGGGTTTGTTCCCAATACCTCAGGGCGACTCTGAACACCCCGAAAACAGATATAACATGTAAATATTGACGCTGAGTATTATCCTTGTCTTAAGCTTAATGGAGAGACACATAACAAAAATAGTTTTGTATGTAATGAATGAAGGTTTCATTTGATCCTACGCGTATGATACATTAAGCTTTCCATTTAAAAAATAATTGGAAGTGTGTGCATTGGTTATGAAGATGATTAATTTTATTGATACTTGAATCTTTGATCAATGTCACTAATATTTATGTTCTTATTTATTAATTTCAATATTGTTTGTGTCCCTTTTCCCTATAGTACATCTGCGAGCGTCATTTCCAGAAGATCTCTAACCGATCTTTGTTCACTGGTCTCAAGTCCATCACCCATTTCAGACGTCCTCAGTTCATTTATTTCTTTCAGCCCCACAGGATGAACATCCAGGGGTTAGTATCTTACTATTCTCCTTGGCCAAGCATATTACCTTTACTCCGGGGACCTGTTTCAAAAAGCCCTTTTTCAATGACAAATGACAAAAATCAGTGACAAATCTGTCGACAACCAATCAGAAGCAAGGCTTTCAGTAGCTTATAACAAAAACTGTCATTTGTCCCTGATGACAAGTTTTGTAAAACGCCCCCAGGTTAAAAGCCCGACTTAGTGGGTAGATTTAGTCCACTGATGCATAGAGCACCAAGTTTCAATCTCTCCGTCCTCTAAACATTAGGACGCTTTAGTAACGAGACGTACGCACAGGAGACGGTAACGCGAGCGAAAAAAACAAACTGCGCATGCGCGATTCTGAATTCTCTCCGTCCCGTCGATTTTCGGAACGGTACTCGGCCAACATAGCGTTCGTTCCCTAAACACGACGTAAGAGAGAGAGCTGACAAATAATTTGTATCTAGATCTAACAATGCAGGGCCCTACTGAAGATAAAAACAGGGAATCTACTAGTGTTTCCAATGTCTGTTCGGTATCTTTACCTCAATCTACAATAAATTGATGGTTTGGCCGTTTAGGCCTACTTTGGGGGCCCTTTTTCATCGTTATGCATGATGTGCAGGTCGCTCCCGCGGACTTCGGAAGGGCTGAGGGTAATTAGTTTCGGGATATGGCTGGCCAGCAGGTTGGGGACTGACAACAGTCTCATGGAAGCCCAGCCAATAGCCGAAAAGGCCTGCGGGTCGGTTGAACTGCACTGTTTCAGTAATTCTTTTTGGTAAAGTGCTCCTCGATCTTGTCATATTCGGCGCAGGAGCGACCATCTCGCGTATAGGTACACTCATGATGCTAATTTGTATATGGAGAGTCTGAAGGAATCAGCTTTTAAAAAAAATTATATTGAAATTCTTTACTGTGCAAATCAAATAACTTGCTCAGAAGCGTTTGTCTTTTCTTTGTTGATGTCCACAAATATAATAATGTATCGACCTAATCCCGAGAATATGGCGAAACAATGTAGACCAGCTTGTAATTTATCAGCAGTGGCCTGCAAAGTGAAAATTCCTGAACTAGATTCTGACAAATCGAAAGTGGTAAGTTTTACATTTCCTCCGAAAAAGCCCTACAGCTCCATGTATCATAGCTGTCTGTCAGCAAATATACGAGTACACTAGACAGTGTATCTACTATTAGTGCATAAATAGCCGGTTTAAACCCGGCTATTTAAGCACTTGATTCTAATTTATTTTGGCACTGGTTTTGTTTCAGGAAACGCATACGCAAATCTGTTAAAACATTGTGTGTCAACTGTCCATCAAGGTCAATGGGCCTCCATGTACTAGGAAATTCAGTGACACACAATAAGACTGTGTCGGCTCAAAATGCACACCAAAAAAGAAGCAAAACCAATTCAACTTTTTTACGGCGGGCGTTCTCATTTAATGCCCCCCAAAGTGATTTTTTAATTATATTGTCGCTTAAAATCGTCAAAATTGAAGCTGAGAGAGCCAAAAAAAGAATCAAAAATTTAAATTTCTTTTTTTCTTACTCGCTTGAATATGTATTAAAGATACTATGTCCCTTTTGCAGCCAACAATTGGATGACTGATAATAAGCTTTCTTTACACTTGGGAAAAACAGAAAGCATTTTATTTTGTTCTAAAAGTAGTTCTAAAAAGTCATTTGAATTCAAAGTGACACACAATAATCAAGCAATCAAGAGAAAAGAGTCTGTGAAGTATTTAGGCATTGAGTTGGCTAGCGCAATTTCATTTTCATCTTTAGTAGAATCAGTTGTAAAAAAAGCAAATTCTCGTCTGAAATGTTTGTACAGATATCAAAGTTGTATGGATTTAAAAGCAAGACGTACACTCTGTTTTGCTCTTATTCAATGTTTATTTGACTATGCTAACCCTGCATGGTATAGTAACATAAACAAGTCAGATCAAAAGAAGTTGAAGATTATACAGGACAAAATGGTGAGATTTATCAACTGTTCTGGTCCAAGAACTCATGTTGGCTACAGCGAACTTTCTAAAGCTGGTTTTCTTGAAGTCGACCAAAGATCAAAACAACTCGTATTGCATCACGTGCATAAAATATATCATACTAGGTCGAATCATTATATTCGATCCAACTTCGATCTTGTTACTGACGTACATGATTATAATACAAGAAATAGACGATTCAACTTTAACTTACCAGAAAGAGTAGGTAGTATTGGAAATTCGTTTTATTACAATGCCATAAAACATTGGAATTCCCTTCCCAATGGTGTAAAAGAAATAGGAAACTATGATCATTTTAAGAGGAAATTAAAGGAATACCTAATACTTGACAGTCAGAGAAGAGAAGTGAATGACATGTTATATGATTGAAATTTTTATTCTTCTGTCGGTTCATACTTTTTCATGTTGTATATACTTATATTTTCGTACGTTATAGAAATTCTACAAATTCATCATTATTTTCCTCTTCTTCCTTCTCCTCTTTTTCTTCTTCTCCTTCTTCTTTTTCTTCTTGTACTTAATATCATTTCTATCATCAGTTTAATGTTGTTGTTATTATTCATATCTGTCTGTAAATATTACTATTTTAACTTATTAATTTTATACATGTCTGTAAGGGACCCCACTGGAAATAAGCTCTCGAGCTTTCGTGGGTGATCCTGTTCAAGCTGACTTATTTTTGATCTGTTATTATTGTATATTGTTGTATGTTGGAAGCTTGTCGAATAAAAATCAATCGATCAATCAACATCGAATTCTGTAGAACTTTGCAGGAATTATGAATATGTCATGTATGTCATATCTGTGAAATTTAAACGTTAGCAGTGTCCTAATATTCAAATCATGCAAGGAAACGCGTTCACCTTCTAGACTTCACTGTAAGACACTATTGAGTGACTGGCTGACATATTTTTTTCTTTGGTAATACATATTGCTCCGATTGTTTCATTTTCGCTCGCGTGAACATTGCCAGCACAAACCACTGACCTCTACCTCCTGTACGGATCATCGCCCATTCCCATTCATTATACGTTACGTACTAAAAGGCTGTATTGTTTGACCGTTCATGAATATTCATGTTTTTGCTTACCTCGGCTAAATGTTTGCTTTTACTAAATTGAAAAATTACGGTGGTGGGTTGGATGAAATGGACATAATGAAATAGGCAGAAGTGATCTATGATAATTCAAGCTTTTTATGTTTCGTGTGCTCGACCTATAATCTTCAAATCGCTTGGCAAACTGAGTCCAAAGTTAGACTTGTTTCACATGTGTATTATCGGCAATGACGAGCTTGCAACCTATTTTGAAAAATTACGGTGGGTGAACTTTCAAAAGTCAAAGAGACATGAGGGCTCCAATGAAAGAGCTAGTGATAACGTACGTCGGGGTGGATGTGCTTTTCGTTTAAACAAAAAATGAATTTTTAACGATTTTTTTTAAAAAACGTCCATAGGCTAACATGTTAGGCTGCTGACTCTGACCGTGCTCTGATGATAGGGGGCGTTGTGAAGTGAGACTAAACGGAGCAATATGAGCATACATAAAATGAGCTATAAAGGAACATGGGCCTTTGTCTATACATTAACCCACTACTTGTAATGGCCAAAATTAAACTGATTGAATCTTTGTGCCTCACAAAACCTACGACCCTTCGGTAAAAAGTTCTGATAATCAGACTATTACTAAGGAGATTGTGACATGTAATTGTACATATGTATAATATATAAATAATTCATAAAATAGTGTGTGGCAAAAGTAGTCAACTGTGACTGATTGCCAAACAAAATCAAATCAAGAAAGAAAGAAAGCAATTACTTAAGTCGATTCGACAACTAATGGCCGTTATTTTCCCACTAAAAGACATTTTCAGGACCTTCCGTTTCGAGGGAAGTTCTAAATTAGTATTGTCTTTCAAATGCTGTTGGAATTTAACCTTTTCATTTTTTGGGCCTGCAAATGGAACATGGTACCTTTAACATGTAAGAAAAAAAGTATACTAACCTATTAAAACTGATCAGGTGTTCTAAATATAAAATAGTACTTCCTGCCGAATAGTTCATTTTGTATTGCTGACATCACGAATAGTTCACCTTTTCCCGAGAAAAGGTGAACTATTCGTTTTCCCTACAGCTCCAGTATCCTGTCTGTCGTCAAATAGACGAGAACACCGGATAGTGTACCTACTAACCCGGCTATACAAGCATTTCCTTCTAACTTTCATTTTCTCGACTGCATATTGTAGACCCATCTTATGAAATAAATAATACATGATTTTAGCTCGTACATTAGTGATATGCACTGCACTTGGTTAAGTCTCAATGAGACAAACAATGAACTTGACAAGGCTCGTTCATTCGTTCATTATCCTACTGTGACTTAACCCTTACTGTACTGGGCTATTTTGAGCATCTCGTGACTGGGGGGGGGGGGCCTGGGAGGCCCCCCCCCCCCCCCCCCAAAAAAAAAAAAAAAAAAACCCTATGATCTCGGCCGCCGAAAGTCCGATGAACACGAAAATTTGCATGTTTGTAGATATTTACGTAAGGAACAAGATGGTATAATTAGTTTTTTCGTAATATGCACATTTTTGTCGTTATAGTCTAATTAATTATGCAAAATGCTTATTTTATGCATTTTACAGAAAACTCTACATATTTGTCTGTAGACTTGTGAAGAATGTTGAAAATGTATTGAATAAATGTTTTCTTCATCTCAAATTCATGAGTTTACATTATTTTTATGATATTTGAAAATGCATAGGTAAATTTGCATAAATTATGAATACGCATTCATGAATATCAAATCTGGAAATATACAGGGAACTAGAATCATTACAAAAATTGTCAGACTCCACTTTTTGAATGTTAATTGAAACTCATTATTCATATAAAACTTCTTTTCTAACACAAAATGGTTATCTTGATGTAATTAATAATGATAATTTATGCAAATTTGATGCGATTTTCAAATATTAATTTTCTTTTGTATTTTTTTTTATTTCTTATTATATCTATTGTTTTATTTCTAATGTATTCTTTTGTTCTGGAATACACCAAACTACTTTGAGAACCATATAAAAGCAATTTGATAGGAAGAAATACATGTAAACCTGTATTCACATTTCTGCTTGTACATGAATATATGCAATTATAGCATATTTTTTATGACATGCGCATACTAATTGTTATGTAACACCTTAAGGTATATCCGATTTCGACAAAATTGGTATTAAAATGTGCGTAAGACTTAAGGGGGAAAAAATCATGAAACGACAATTCAAAATTCTAAGCGGTTGCGGCGAAATCTCCGAAAATGTCCCCCCCCCCCCCTCCCCAGTACGGTAAGGGTTAACCTGCGTGCAGTGCATATTCACTAATGCACTCGCAAACATGTATTTGTACAATGACACAATAAGAATATACAGAAACAGGACAGCCGTGTATACATGCGCTCGGATTTAATCCATTCAGCGGCTTATCAAATGAAAGTATAGTGCCAAAGAAAAACGCGAATTGAAAATTCTTGCAAATTGTATCAGCTCAAAATGCAGGCCAAAAAAGGAGGGGGGAAATCTGTTTGGCATTTCTTTTAAAACGCAACAACAATTTGACCGTTTTTAGGCCCATGTATGCACTGTGTTTTTTTTCATATTCGGTTTTATAGAAGCAGAAATTGGGACAATTGGATTGACAAAACTCATTCGAAACAAAACCAATCCAACGTTACTGGGGCGGGTGATTTCGTTTTATGCCCCCTAAGTGACTTTAGTATTATATTGATCGCCAAAATGAAAGGTGAGAGAGCCAAAACAAGAATTTAAAAAGTTAATTTTAAATCTTTCAATTTATTACTCGCTTGAATATTCATTATTATTTCAGAAACATGTCATAATTTAACAAACCCTTGAAGGGCCAATGGGGTGGGGTTAATAATGCGAGGAAGGATATTATCTTTTTTGACTTGTTTTTAATTCTGTGTTTTCTTTTCTTTTTTGAAACTAGGTAATTTTCTACTCGCTGGCTCAAAATGCAATTTGATATATTATATTGTGCCTCTCATGCATATCTCCTATCTAATGCACAAATCTACTTCCTCATCTTCTTCTCAACCCCACATGCAGCTCATCCTTTTGTATTTTTTTCTGTACCCCCCGATCTTGCACTTTTTTTTGGCAATGTGTACTTTTCGTATTGTGACCGTGTTCTCCTGTCTTTGTCATATAAAGTACTCTCTTATCCCGTTCTCTTCTCTGTTGGTATCCACTTTTTTCCTATTTCTAGTTCTTTTTTAGAGTTACAAATTTGTTAAAGTAATTACTCATTATTCCTAACTATTATTTGAGGAGTCCACAATTGTAAAAGCATTGCTTTTGAGTGGACCCCTCTGTTTCCAATATGTATTCCATAATTTGTGTAATTGATTACAATGGATTTGTAATGTTTAGTTGAAACAGGAATAAAATTGAATTGAATTGAAGAAAAAGAAGAAGAAAAAAAATATATATATACTCTCAAGAAATCTCAAGGGAATCATGTCACAAATACAAAATTTCATTTTTCAAACAGAAGCAAGTGCTACCTCCATATATACATCGTTGCAATGAAGGTATAGCACTCACTTTTGTTTGGAGAATGAAATTTCGTGTTTGTGACATGATTTCTAGAGACTTTGATAATTATGATAAAAAATGAGGTGAATTTCTGGTAGGGGCGGATCCAGCCGGCGGCAAGGGAGAAGGCCAAATAGAGGGGGCCTAATTCGTGAGAATATTTAGCGGCGGAACAGCCAGCCGGTGAATAAGCCGGGGATAGGGGGTAAGGAGCACTAATTTATTTATTGTTTTAATTTTGCCCCCGAAAATGTGTAAATCTCGCCGGCCGAAATTTCGCTCAGTGGGAGGGTGGGGGCGGATATTTTTTTTGTACTCAACACCCCCCCCCCCCCCTTGAGCACAAAAGAATAGTGCTCACTACCCCCCCCCCCCCCCCCCCCCGGCCAGGGGAGGGGGTCCGTCTTCTTTTTTCTTTTTTTTTAATGTAAGATTAACGTGTACCTGTTTTTTGGCCAGGGGCCCACTGGATCCGTCACTGATTTCTGGAGACTGGGATCTAAAAGTGAAACATAATATATGAGGTACGGTGGGGTTAGGGGCTCGAACAATCCCAGCCCCCCCCCCCCCCCCCACCACACAAACTTTTTTGAAAAGAAAAAAAAAGAAAGAAAGAAAGACGCTACATCTTTAATGGTTAATTGTAAAAGTCATACTTAATGGCGATCCTGGAAACGGAAAACTGACTAGGTGTACCATATAGAATATCATTTAATTCAAGTATCTCAGTGCTAAGAAGGCTTAGGCAAAAAGGGATTTACTGCAAGGACAACATGTGAAAAAATCAGACATGATTGGCACTAAATTCTGCGGGTTTAATGGTTTTACTTTAAGAGATCGTTTGTGTTCCTATAATTGTTAAACACAAAATTATACATTGTGCTCTGTGCCTAAACCTCGTGTTTTAGGTACCAAATCAATGAGCATCTTAGTCGACCGTGTGAGTTTATACTTATTATCTAAAGTGCATAAAAGTCTTCATTTAGTGACATAACGTGTGTTTTAAACTATTTACCAATGACATTAATAGCGTGACCGGCCAATATCACAAATAAGGTATCAAAATATGCTCATCTGACCGTAATTGTATGCTAAAAAACCCTGAGTTTTTATTAAATTTTGATATAGGGCAAATTATTATTGTCAAAGGCTAACATTTTCTCGTCATGTGATTATGAGCGATAGCTGGAATAAACATTTCCGTCAATGGAAGGACAACATCCTCCCAAAAGGTACCATTGCACTTTTCACATGCAGACCGGAACGGTATTTCCTTGTACCCACTGGCGTACCAGTGGTGGTAGAGACGAGGGGAGGCTTTGGAATAGTTCCACGCCCAAAAGTGGAGAGAGAAAAAGAAGAAAGGAATAAAAAGAAAGAGCGAAAAAAATGTTTTAAAAAGATATGAGACAGAATGAAATGGGGAAAATTAAAATTGGGTTCTCCATTTAACATCTTTTTAACTCTTGCCACTTCTTTTCTTACAATTCCATTAGACATTTGATATTAATATAGTGATCTGCCAGAAAAAAAGTATCAAAATATGCTCATCTGACCGTAATTAAATGCATAAAACCCCTTGTAGTGATAGCTACATGTAGTTTAACAGAGTCTGCAAATACAGACTAGCATGTATAACTAAATATAGAATGACCTGCAACCCATGACTCATGCCAGGTCATGTTATGAAACAATGAGTACTTGTACAGGAGATGCCTACAAAGATGTCTGACTGACATAGAGCCTCAATAAAGCTATACAACTTATTAGTTCAATCAAAGCTCTCCAACTGGTCTTTTATGAGAACATAATATGGTGTCAGAACTAGGCAGCCAGTGTTTGTGCTGAGCAATCCAGCCTACATATATGGAGGAATCATTGAAATCAGGCCAGTTCAATCCAATTCTTTGTGATGTGAGAGATGATGAGAGGGCTTAGAGTCTAAGTGTATGTCCAGTGAATGTAGTTATGTCCATAATAGTTAGCACTGTCGTTGTATGGATTGGAGTGCATAGTTTTGTGCCGGGCCAGTTCCAGTATAACGGGCAGTAAGCGTGATATATATGGGACATGGACATACAGAATAACTCAGTGAAAGTTAATAGTTGAGCTTAAAGTAATTGTTGCAAAGATACAAAAAGAAAAAGCTAATTGTTATGCTGTTCATGTGAGTGACTACACTAGGCTAAGAAACAAAAATAAACAAAATGGCAAATCTCAGTCGACCTCCTCCACTCGACTTAAAGGGAAATATTTCCGAGAACTGGAGAAGATTTAAACAGAAATTCACTCTATACAATGTTGCCTCAGGAATGTCTGAAAAAGATGAAAAGTTACAAACATCAATGCTTCTACACGTGATTGGCGATGCTGCCTTGGAATTGTATAATACGTTTGTATTTGCTGAGGGTGAGAGCATGAAGCTTGAGAAAGTGTTGAACAAATATGAGGAATATTGCATGCCGAAACGTAATCTAACGTATGAGAGACATAGATTTTTCACAAGATCTCAGTTAGTGCATGAGAGTGTTGATCAGTACGCAACAGAATTGCGGAGTCGTGCTCAGTCGTGTGAGTTTTCCATGTTGAAAGAGAGTCTTATCAAGGACAGAATTATCTGTGGTATTTTAGACGATGGTCTAAGAGAACGTTTGTTGAGGCAAGATGATCTTACATTGGTTAAAACGTTGCAAGTATGTCGTGCGGCTGAACAAACTCGAACGCAGGCACAAGCGTTGAGTTCTGCAGGGGAAAACGCCTCAATTCCGGTAGATTCTTTCAGCAAGACTAAGAAGAAATTTCCTGGTTCAAAGTCAAAACGGTCAGAACCTCAAGGTCGTACTAAAAGTGATGCATGTAGCAGGTGCGGAAACCGACATAGCAAAGACAAATGTCCCGCACAAGGTCAAACATGCAAGAAGTGCAGTAAACAGAATCATTTTGCTAAATGTTGTAAAACCCCAGTAGCCAAGGTCAATGAACTGCAGCACTTGGAGGTAGATTCAGAAGGTTTCACGATTTGCTCTGTTGAATCAAAAGAATCCAAGGATGAATGGATAGTTAATCTACTAGTCAATAACCAGCCGGTTGACTTCAAGGTTGATACTGGTGCTCAGGCGAATCTTCTTCCTGAGACAGTATTTCACAACTTGAAACCAAAACCAAAGCTACAAAAAGCCAAAGTGATGTTGACAGGTTATTATGAGACAGATATCCCGGTCAAAGGTCGTTGTTGTGTACAAGTTGAGTACAAAGGGATCAGACTTAATGTGCCGTGTCTAGTCATTCCTGGAAATCGTCAGCCTTTGTTAGGAGAAAGGACGAGTGAAGACTTGTATCTGGTGAAACGGGTGTATCATGTTGAGAAACAAACTGAACACGTAACAGGTAAAAGTGTAGTTCAAGACTATCAAGATGTGTTTGTAGGTCTAGGTTGTCTTCCTGGTAAACACCACATCACATTGAGAGAGGATGCACATCCTGTTCAGCATGCATGTCGCAAAGTTCCATTTCCACTTAAAGATAAACTCAAAGACGAGTTAGATAAGATGGAACGAATGGACGTAATCACACGAGTTGATGAGCCAACTGATTGGGTTTCTTCTCTCGTGGTGGTGATGAAAAAGAACGGTCAGCTCAGGGTCTGTTTAGATCCAAGAGACCTGAACCGAGCAATCAAAAGAGAACACTATCAATTGCCATCAAGAGCTGAAATAACTGCACATTTTGCAGGAGCCAAATACTTCAGCAAGTTAGATGCATCTAGTGGATTTTGGCAGATCCAACTAGATGACGAAAGCTCCAAGCTTTGTACGTTTATCACGCCATACGGAAGGTACAAGTTCTTGAGACTACCTTTTGGTATTTGTAGTGCTCCGGAAGTCTATCACAAGATAGTGCACCAACTGTTTGCACACATTCCGGGAGTTAACACAATGATGGATGATGTGATTGTATGGGGAACTACCCAACAGGAGCATGATGACAGGTTGAGAGAGGTTCTCAGCATAGTGAGAAAAATGAATCTCAAGTTGAACAAAGACAAATGCGAGTTCAATGTCAAGAAGCTCACATTTATTGGTGACTTGATCAGTGATCAAGGAGTTCAACCTGATCCAAAGAAAGTGTCTGCTATCTTGAACATTGAGAGACCGAAATGTCGGAAAGATGTCCAACGGTTCTTGGGTATGATCAATTACCAAGGGAAGTTCATTCCAGATCTGTCGACCAAGTCAGCAGCGCTGAGACATCTACTAGACAAAAAGAATGTATGGACATGGGATCATGCACAAGAGGATGCATGGAATCT
The DNA here is from genome assembly GCA_035222895.1 of Strongylocentrotus droebachiensis. Taxonomy (NCBI): domain Eukaryota; kingdom Metazoa; phylum Echinodermata; class Echinoidea; order Camarodonta; family Strongylocentrotidae; genus Strongylocentrotus; species Strongylocentrotus droebachiensis. Next base: position 15,443 of record JAVYIG010007309.1, read on the forward strand.
GCTGAAAAAAGCTCTGATACAAGAGCCAGTCCTACATTTCTATGACTGCAAGAAACCAACCAAGCTGTCAGCAGACGCATCAAAGGATGGTATTGGTGCAGTGCTACTACAGCAATATGATCAAGATTGGGTTCCGATCGCATATGCATCTAGATCAATGACTGATGCAGAGACTAGATATGCACAGATCGAGAAAGAATTGCTGGCAATCACATACGCATGTGAAAGATTCCATCAATACATCTATGGACAACAAGTAGAAGTGGAGTCTGATCACAAGCCACTTATTCCACTGTTTGTAAAGTCACTGGGTGACTGTCCCCTACGCATTCAAAGGTTACTCATCAGGGTACAGAGATATGATCTCAAGGTCTTGTACACGCCTGGAAAGTACATGTATACTGCTGATACATTGTCCAGAGCAGTAGATCCACAGGCTGAGTTGAATGCTGAAACTGAGGAAGATATCAGAGTCTACGTAGATGCTATTGTCAAGAGCATGCCAGTTACATCGAACAAACGAAATCAGATTGTCGAAGAGACAAAGAAAGATGATCAACTGCAAGAGCTGCTAGGCATCATCAGAGATGGTTGGCCGGAAACGAAGCAGCAATGTCCAGTTAGAGTCAGGGAATACTGGAACATCAGGAGTGAACTCTCTGAAGCAGATGGCATCATCTTCAAAGGCAGCAAAATAGTGGTTCCCACTACTATGAGAAGGTTCATGCTAAACAAAATCCATGAAGGACACTTAGGCATCGAGAAGTGTAAGAAACGTGCTAGAGAAGTCATCTATTGGCCCAGAATCAACACAGAAATCACTGAAATGGTCCAAAGTTGTACTTCATGCCTAATGTACAGACCAAAACAGCAAGCTGAAAGTCTACATCCTCATGACGTACCGAACCGCCCGTGGGAAAAAGTTGCTGTTGATTTGTTCACGCTGAACAATAGAGAGTACATGGTCATCGTCGACTACTATTCACAGTTCATTGAAGTATGTACTATGACTTCTACTAGTAGCAAGGCCGTGATCAACCACATGAAAGCAGTATTTGCTCGCCATGGAACGCCATGTGAGCTGATGTCGGATAATGGTCCTCAATTTGCAAGCCAAGAGTTCCAGAGCTTTGCAAAAGAATGGGATTTTCACCATACTACATCGAGTCCATATTATCCGCAATCCAATGGCCTCGCAGAGAATGCTGTGAAGATTGTGAAAAAACTCATATTGAAGTCACAGCACAGTGGACAGGATATCCACAGAGCTCTACAAGTCTATCGCAGTTCACCACTAGCATGCGGAAAGTCTCCGGCAGAACTCCTCTACAATCGTCGACTTCGATCGAATCTCCCCATGCTTGACAGTTTACTCGACAACCAACAGGTCAATACTCGATCAGTGAGGGGAAGAAAGGAGGATCATAAGGTGAAGCAAAAAGAGCGATTCGACAAACATGCTCGAGACTTGTCAAAGCTAAAGCCTGGAGATCATGTCATACTCCAAGACATGAAAACCAACACCTGGTCGAAACGTGGTATTGTCAGGTCTGTCCAGGATCGAAACAGATCATACCAGATCGAGACAGAAACAGGAGAGATGCGTCGCAGAAACAGACGTCACATCAGGCCAGTCCCACGTCAACAACAAGCCGAGTCTATTCCACTACCAACACAGGATGACTTCGAGCTAGATGACACTGCAGAAGCTACAGAGCAACCAGCATCTGAAGAAAGCTCAACTACGTCATCAACCAGAACCAGAAGCGGACGAGTTATTAAACCGCCAGATCGCTTGAACTTGTAAATAAATGAAAGCGAACCACAGAGAAAGACTTTCGCGTTTTGTAAATAGTTTATAGTTACAGAGTTCAACTTGGACTTTAAAACATAACTGCAGGATTGCATGAGCATGACATATATATATTTGCATGTTATAGTTTAAAAATATAACCGGATTTAATCAGTCACTTTGATTACAAAAATCAACAGATATCACTCAACCTCAACGGAGAATTCCAGTTTCGCGAATCGCAACCTTGAAAGATATGGACTGTCGCGTAATAAGTTATATATTTGAAAGCGACAGTACTCCAGCTTTAAGGGACAGAATAATGCCCTAGTACAGTCGCGAGTGTACAGGTAGTCCACCCTGTCACTCTGTACAGTTTAAGAAGTTTTATATATGTATATGTAAACCTCTTTTAAAGAAGGGAGGTGTAGTGATAGCTACATGTAGTTTAACAGAGTCTGCAAATACAGACTAGCATGTATAACTAAATATAGAATGACCTGCAACCCATGACTCATGCCAGGTCATGTTATGAAACAATGAGTACTTGTACAGGAGATGCCTACAAAGATGTCTGACTGACATAGAGCCTCAATAAAGCTATACAACTTATTAGTTCAATCAAAGCTCTCCAACTGGTCTTTTATGAGAACATAATACCCCTGATCGTCCGCTCCCTGGAAGTCCCACGCTAATTTACACTCTAACTGATCGTCAATACTTTAGCCCCCACCACCCCCCCCCCCCCCCCCTCCATCCCCCTCCCACTTTGAAAAAAGTTCCGCGGGGCCTGACACGGCTATACAGTGACTTTGACCTTCGTTGATTCAGCGTTAACCTAGTCTGCAAGCACAGACCCTAATTAGTCATTTAATCAGAATTCAATAAAGTCTTAAGCTGATCGAGCCTAGGTCTGTATGTCAGTCTGATCTCAGGCAGGGTAAGGAGCAGCTACAGTACAGAGCTTGTGGGGTGAATTAAAACATCCAGTCGCCATAGTCTCACAGTGCAGACGAAGGTCTTTGCTTTTTTTTGCAGGCAGAGGCTTAGGAACCGGGGGGCTTGGGGGCGGAGCTCTCCCAATAATTACGGTGGGGGGGGGTAGAGTTTCATGAGCCCCACACCCCCCCCCCCCAATAATTAATAAAGAGTAGAGAAGAGAAGTCAAGTCAAAGGAGGAAGGGGCGGTCCTTGAGGGTGTAGGGAGTCGCCCTGTCCAATGATCAGGCAGTTAGTTTTACATATTACGGGACTAAAAAAAAACCCAAAACATATCGACAAAAAAAGAAATTCCACATTTTTCATTGCTCTTAAAAAACACACACAGCAATTAGCGTTTTGGGTAAAAGTTCGTACTATTGTAGTAGTCGATGAAATACCGCCTTACAGTAGGCGCACATACTTTGCAGTTGGGTGTGATGGTCTGAATATTTATTTTCGAGCGAGCGAAGCGAGCAAGCAAACCTTTTTAAGATTTGTTTGGGTTTCCTTTTGTTTTCTAGTTATAATAATAGTGTAAAGATATTGACTACTTTGACGGGCCAATGGTATCTCCCACCCCCCCTCCCCCACTCCCGAAACGGAGGGACCGCATGCGTGTTCCCAAAATCTCCTGCTCGTGACAAAGAAAAATTATCTGCCCGTATTGACTTTACACATTGGGCTTTTGCTGAAAGGGGGGGGGTGCTGAAAAGGCTCGTATAACAAAGAAAAAAGATCTACCCATATTGACCGGACTTATGCTGAAAGGGGGGGGGGTGCTGGGAACACGCATATACGTACCCTAAATAACACAGAGTGGGGGTGTTTCTATAAACTGAGTTTGCCTTTTTCTCGCAAGAAATAAGACGCTTGTTGTATCTGAAATAAGTGGTCTAGCGCCACCTAGTGTAGAAAACATTATAATGAGTCTTTTCCTTCAGATCAGTCCCCTCCCCTCCCCCTCTCTCTCTCCCACCCCGTCTCTGTCTCTTTCTCTCCCTCTGATCTTATATGATCTGGTCATTATTTTCTCAGAGTCTGCTTCATTTGTATACCTCCTTTTAATCTACGGTACTCTCTTTTTCTTACCAGAGAGCTGTGAAAAAAAAACTCCCAGCTCCCTATTTTACCCCCATATGACAACTTGCATTTGTAAAATTACAAAGTAAATACATCGTAGACAAGAAATATTTGAATTATTGAAATGATTACATTTATTGCGTGATCCTCCTGATAATGAATCAGGTACAATGCTTAAATGTTCATGGTCGCAATAAAATGTTGATTACACGAAATTATATGTGATAAATTTGTATAGTTATTATTATCATCATTGTCATGATCATTATTATTATTATCATCACCTTAATCATCATCATTGTTATTATCAAGTATTATTATTATTAACATATACATAATTTCTTTAAAAATTATTATCATCATTATCATTATCTTTCTTTGGTATTTATTCTTTGAATAATCCTCGTTCACAAGCATCTTGTCATAAAAAGTTTAAAACCAAGGAATGGATCATTTCCACTCACACAATATACCAGAATATGCAATAATAATTTGTTCTTTTATTTCTCGATATAATTCAAAACCATTATGAAGAACAATCAAACCCATTGTCAGCAAAATTTCAGGTGGATAATTAATACCCACATAAGCATGATCATGTATGATTCAACTTGGCAGTATAAAGTACAGTGGAAACTCAAATACAGACTCTGACTCTTATTTCAATAATGTTTTTAAAAAAGTTAATTGATATAAGAAGGTCATTTTCATAGTCCCAAACTCCCAGTGTCCCTATAATGACGCGTTTTTACTGTATAAATTATTTAAAGGCCAGAGTGGTATTTTTTCTCTTAAAATAGCCATATAGCTCTCAACAGAATAGTAGATCCGAATACAAACTTCCCATAGCAAAATAAGGTAATTCTACAGATTGAAATTTGGAAGTATTGGTATTAAAATTGGGAATTTGAATAAAAGAGAAAATTGCAATTTGACCAATGTCAATGATATTGAAATTGAGAGTGAAATTAAAATTGAAATTAAAACTGAAATTGGAATTAAAATTTGGAAGAAAACTCTAAGCCATCTGACTGACCTGAGATTCATACCCTGTACTAGTCTTGTGTATTATTGGACAAAAATTGTCAGCTCAAAATATTACATTTTACAGAAAACTTGATTTATGGTCTTGAATTGCCCTGTTAAAAAAAAATTATCAAGAAGTTATTTGGCATTTGGGAGAAGATGAAGATGTGGTACTCAAGAAAATAAGATTTGAGCTAGCTCACTATTTATTTGTCATCTTTAGCTGGACTCAACTTTTTGTTTGCATGAGAGAAACAGAAAATTAAAAAAAGACTTCACTGTAGGAGCCCTGCAGCCACCTAAAAGTGTCAAATATACATGTATGGATAGAAAATCAAGCTTACTGTCTGTGTGCCTATTATTGTCAGTAAAAACAGTAGAGGTGTTGTGGACGAGTGGATATGCCACCGGACTATGGATCATAAGGTCTGCGGTTCAAGTCCCACCGCGGCACTAATGTCATTTGGTAAGACATTGATCTACATTTGCCACTCTCCACCCAGGTGTTGAATGGGTACCCCCGGTAGGATGCGAAAGCTTATGTGCTTAGATTAGCAAGTGTGCGCTTGTAAAAGCGAAGGCTGGCTGGAAAGCTTCCAAGGAAGTGGAGAATGTGCATACATTGTGTGCGGGTAAGCCTGAATCCAGGGAAATGATCTGAAAAGCGCTATATAACAACTAGCTATTATTATAACCCTTTGCTTAAACCACATAGTGCTAGTCAATGTCCATGTGTATAATTATTGCCTCATAAATCGCTTATCAATAATATCAATTAATGTGTCCGTGTGTGCAAAAGTCCCTCAGACAGCGAACCCATTGTCCAACCAGAAAACACTCCAACTTGCCTATTCATATCACGATGAGGGAAATTTGAATCAACATGAGGATTCCTCACAGTGCATTACACAAGATATGTCTGGCGGAAGAGTGCGGTCCACTCTTGGTGACTGACAACACCTTTTATTGAATAAATGTCAGAATGGTGTCATGTTCCCCATGCTACTATGAACCTACAAACCAAATGTAAAACCCAAGTTCACCAGTACCGTAACCGTTTAGATTTAAAGCAATAAAGTTCAGAGCAAATGCCACAGATCAACCCATTGACAACTAAATGATCTACTTACTACAGACTGCAAAAATGAACCAAACGATTCCCATTTACAATGGGTTTTACCACCAAAAAAATCATGAAGACACACGTAAACATTTTACATCGGCAAATAAATTCTCATAAAGCATATATTATTTGACAGAATATGCACACACTGATTTGGGCAGATAATGTTTGTTAGTCTTCCTCTTTGGCAGTCCTCATGACACATCAATTCAATGGATTGGAGAAAACAGTAGACACTTAGTTTTTAAAACACAATCAGTCAAATACTACGTATTGTCTGTTTGGAGCAAGAAGGACGTTAATTCTATGTTAAAGTATATTATTACCAGTATCAGACATCGATCTGAGCAGTGGTTTTACAAAATCATATTACACTTGTTTGTAATCCTGAAAGGGCTAATCAGTGAATATAGGACCATATTCACCTTTCATGAAAAAGCCTATGGGCTTTACGAGTTAAAAAGGCAGGAAATATTTTGTCATTTTCATTGCGCATCTATTTTGCGTACGAGAACCTGCGCACTTTGCGCGCACTCTATTGTGACATATTAATCACACCAAAGGCACACACTGTTTGCAGTGCAGTGTATCAAAAGTTTTGTCAAGCACTCGATTCACAGTGCTAGCTGGGTTTTTCAGTTCTTTGAGAATGGCATGTATGTATTTGCTCTAGATGTCTGATTTGGATAATAATAACAATATTGACTGGCTTAACTTTCGGGAGATACCACATATATTGCCCTCACAAGACCCATATTGCCCAAGTCAAAGACAAGGGCAATATCTAGTTTGGGAAATATTATGTGGTATCTCCCTCAAGGCCAGTCCATATTATATAAGTAGTTAACATCTTTCTGGCTCCAAGCAGATGTCTGTTCACAGCCATAAGTGTGTTAACTCTGCGTTAAAAGACATGAGTTAATGACCTTCTGGCTCCAAACAGAAATCCATTGAGAGCCAAAATTTACATTCGGTTAATGCCCCCAGGCTCTCGGCGGATGATATTCTCATTTGAAATATATTTCCAGAGGAGCAGTATTCTTCTGCTCCCTTTTCTGCTTTGATAAAGCTTTCTTCTCAGCTGTATCTTTTATCACCTTCTCGTACTCGGGATGATTGTCTTTGAACGATATCTTCCAGAGTCTGTTAGGACTAGTCATGTGAGTTCCAAGCTTACTGCGTTGGCTCTCTCGATCAATTTCATTCATCTCTCGGAACTTGGTCGTAACCGTGGAGTGCGGCTCTCCGTTGAAACGTCGCTCGTGTCGAACGAACCCTTCGGGCGGGGCGATGTTCCCGTCCATGTCCATGGGCGGGACCCGCATCTGGCTGCGGAGCTTGAGCCGCTGGAAGTCCTGTAGCTCCCTCATGGAGTGAGCAATGGCCAGGTGGCGTTTCTTGGTGTCACGGATGACCGGGACTTCGCTGAGGAACTTAGTAAAGGTGTGATCGCCCATCTCGGAGTGCGACGGAATAGCTACGGGGTATATAGCGGCGATTGTTTCTTTGACCCGCCTACCGGGCGTGGCTATCTTGTACCCCTCCCCATGACTAAAGTTCCTCCATACATTACTGTTATACTGGGGATCCCAGTTTGGTGGAAACGGTGGGGCGCGCCTGCCGCTCTCCACCCACATCCGGAACGCATCCGATGGCTCGGGCTTGCACGACTCCTGGACGCTGATCCGAAGTTTGTGCTTGATTTCAATATTTGATAAAGACCGTGGCGGCAGTCTCCCACATCTCGCTTGGATCGGTCTCAGTTTGAAAGAGGTCTGGTGTGCTGATTTATCATCATAGATGTATTCCCGTTCTTGGAGTAAGAGTTCAGGTGAGTTGTCAAAATAGTTGTACAAAGGTAATGTAGACACTTCACTTGCCATCTTTTAAGGTGGACCTGTCGGTAAAGAATAAAAATGTTGAGTATGAATTACTGCATGGTAGGTAAACTTTTCATTGGATAGAATATATGGATCAATTAAATACTGAAAAATATATATACTGTCAAATTTATTTAGAAAACACAAATTTCTACACATTCTATTCTCATTATCAAAGTATTAGCTAGCTTTTCAGTTTGATATATTTTCCATCAGCACAGATTACAGAATTTAAAATGCAGTCTAAAAGTTTTAGTTAGAATAATCTATATCTGATAATTATTAGAATGAACATCAACTAGCTTAGACCGAAAGCTTCAGTCTCTCTAATCGTTGGTTGTTCCACTGAGACTACGTCTGGCTCCACTAGACCTCCGATTATTGGGGAATGACAACAAATGTCAGTTTTATTAAATAAATGACCAAATCAGATGGTTATTTCTGTCTACAACTAGCTTAGCTTAGAGTTAGAGTTAGATCTAGTTTATATTATTTAAATACTGCCCTTTTTTCTTTTACTTTTCACATTAGCACAATATATATTGACCACTCACCTGCTATTTATTAAGTAAAAAGTTTTTGGATTGTCCTCTCATCAAGATCAAGGTCCACACATCAAACTGCAGAATTACTTCTCATAATGATTGTTGGACTTGAACATGCAGGACTCGAGTCACCAAGCTGATCCTGGCCTGAGCTCTGGGCATGCGGCAGGGTCCCTCGGCCTCGACACTAGCAATCAATGCAATGCAATGCAATGTTGTGTTGAACTCCGTCAAAACCTTGGCTAATTAATTGCTTGGCTGGAGAACAAAAACCTCTGTATGTCACAGTTATGCAGTCACACTTTCTCAGTCTTGACGACAACAAAATGTGGTATTTCACAACGTCTTCGTGATACATGTATTTCCTTTTATCTAAAAAAAAAATCAGACGAATTTGTTATTGATAGTCTGTTAAAATGATAACACGGATTTTCTATATCTCTGCACCTGTTGACAGCGTCTATACACTTCTGGTAAGACGAGTCGATGCGTTGCAGGGATGATTCAAAGTATTATTATCTACTAAAGGAGTCATATTTTGTTATTTATTTTAAAAATTAAATCTTAACACTTACATACGTTTAAATGATATTTTAATAAATAATTTAATTTAAAACTATCTACAAATATTATTTGTTGTTCTTGATAAAATAACTTCTTAGGTCTGTAACCCCTACAAACTAATAGAACAGTCTAAAAGGTTTCTTAGCAACGTCTGAGGCTGTTCGATTAGGAGGATTTTCTCCTTTTTCAAACATATGATTTTATTATTTTCTTGTTCATATTCTTCATAAAATATCTATACTGATGCCAGAAATATATTGATATAAATATATTTCGATATCTTATTGCATATTTTTAACATGTTTATTGGATATAGGTGCAAAATTATGTGAGTTTGTTGTAATATGTACACGTTCAAAGCAGGGAGTGTAAGAAGTAAATGTAACAGCCAATTAATCTTTCACGATCGTGCATATTAGCCCTGCGTAATTGACTCAAATCACATCTTAAAATGACATTCTTCTCATATTCGTCTACATTTTAAACTGTCAGGTGGATATACGTGTAATTATGGACCGAGTTAGATACTTTACAAGTCTAGGTGTTTTCTATTGGTGAGTATTATCGCAAAATGTAAGATTGACCATGGGAAAATGAAAGTTTCCCAGCGTGTAGTCCCATCCGTTTCAACCGGTGTTAGAGGAATCACAAACACGGTCACAGCTATATTTTATGAAAATTATTGCTGCGGCCGCACTTATTTCTATCGCTACCCTATCATTGTCAGAATTGCATGTAACAATGTTTACCATAGGTTGGTTCATTTGTACAGCTACCCACGAATGCCGACTGCATCAAATGAATGCAATAAACTGAACAGAGCTTCAATTTACTGAGGTCTGAGCTGAGGCTGAGCTGAACTCCGCTTCCAGGGAGCCCCACTCCAGAAACGCCATTGATGGCTGAGAATTGTTTTTACTTGCACCTTGTACATAATACACCAACGGACTGCACTGCACAAGAGAACCTTGCCAGACATTTAAACCTTGACGTTATAATATATCCTGACTCAGGGGCGGATCCAGGAATTTCTTGCCGGGGGGGCACACGGTGGGAAAGAGATTGGCCGGGGGGGGGGGGGGGGGGGGGGGGGGGCACGCCCCTGTTTTGCAGTAATTTTGGGGCGAATTTAGGGCTGATTTTAACATATTTTTTTTTGGCCGGGGGGGCACGTGCCCCCTTTTTACCCCCCTGGATCCGCCACTGCGATGGATCCTGTCAAGTACCGTAGAAGAAGAAGTATCCTTTTATGTGTAGACTAGATCGATCTAGATACATTTTGTGTTTGTTCTATGAGTTTGAGGGATACAAATATAATTCATAATCTATTACTTCTCTGTTTTCTCTTTCTCAGAGCACTGATCAATGACTCTGCATTCTGCAAGATGTCTGACTTCAAGGCCAAGTACCAGGCACTGCAAATCCTGCAGCGCCTGGCATCTGGTGAGAAACTTCCTGGCAAGGAAAGAAGTCAAAGCCTGTCACCACGGAAACCAGGCATCAGGAATTCAGATGATATTCTGAAGGAAAAATACAACGAGCTTGCGGAGCTGGTGGCTCTCCAGCACCTAGAGAAGCAAGCAGTGTCGGCCCTACAGAAGATGTACGTTAGTCCGCCAAAAGGGGAAAGGAGATCTAGGACTAGTAGGAGGAGAAAGGATGGAGAGACGAAGAGAAAGGATGGAGATACGAGGAGAAAAGATGGAGAGACAAGGAGAAAGGATGGAGAGACGAGGAGAAGGAGGAAGGAGGATGGTGAGAGAGAAGAATCAAAGAAGCAGAGGCCGATTTCTGCTTCATCCTCCTCGTCTAACTCGTCGCATTCTTCGTCTGCATCATTTGCCTCTAGGACATCTTCAATGTCGAATTCATCAAGGTCATCCACAGTGACAAATTCATCAAGGGCATCCTCAAGGTCATCTACTTCATCAAACTCCTCAAGGACATCCTCAATGTCAAATTCATCAAAGTCATCTACACGGTCAAAGTCATCGTCCACCCCGAAGCCTGTCGAGAGGCACTTTGTCACCATCGTAGAGGAGGAGGAGGAAGAGGAAGTTATCGATCAGGATTCTATCAAAGAAAGACAGATTGTCCAATTTGATGAAGAGCTTGCTCAAGAGAACGAGGAGGAAGCAAAGCAGAAGAAAGATGCGTCCAAACGAATAAGGAAAGTTTCCTTTGTCCTGGAAACGCAGGAAAAGAGTAGCGATGATGAGGGTAGTATGGAGGAACAGATTGAGGACATTCTTAATCGAGATGAGAGATTTGTCGCTGGAGAGGAGAGCTCGCCTTCTTCTAGGCAGCAAGGAAACGATAGAGAACATGATGATGCTGGAGACCACACGCCACGCTACATTGAGATTGAGAACAGTCTACTGAGAGAAATTCTCAGTCCAAGGTCGCCTCGTCGTGGATTTAAGTTCTCGCAAAGGTCAGAGGAAAGGTCACCGACCAGGGATAGATCGAAATCACCAAAGCGGAGGCAACGGAGTCCGTCCCCAAAGAAGGCATGGGAAGTACCACTTCCACCGAGACCTGTTAAGGACATTAATCCATGCGATCATAAGCTGAGTAATACGGATAATCCTGAAATTAAGAAATGGTTGCGTCACAAGAATGCTCTGATTCGCCGGGAGAGGAAGGCAGAGCTGAAGGAAGAGAGGGAGGAGCGAAAAGCTGCCGAGGCTGTCAGTCAGAAAAGAGACGATAGACTTGCAGAGTCTGGAGAATTCTATGAAAGTTGGGTGAAGCAGAAGAAAAAGGACCTCAGGAGGCAACGTAGGATTGAACGTTTTCTGGCAAAAGAGGAGAAGAGGAGACTGGAAGAAGAGAATGCCAAAAGAGAGGAGTTGTTCCAAGAGAAGCTCCGCATGTCTGTTGCTTCCTTCGGTGAGAGGGTCCCAACGCCAAGAAAAGAGAAAATTCAGAGGACGAAGTCTGGGAAATCCAATAGTGGAGAAAACAGTTCATACTCCAAACAAAAGACAGAAAAGGAGAAGATGGGTTCAGATCCTCCTGGAAATCGAACATATCCGTCTTCAAATCCATTCAAGGGAGTGACTTATGATGAATGGATGAGGGAAAAGATGAAAGAGGATGAGAAGAAAAAAAAGAAAGAAAGACAGAAGAAAAAGAGGGATCCTGACTTGGAGGATATCATCCCTAATGTTGCTAAGGAGAGGATCGAAAGAGCTAAGGTTGGGAAGGGAAAGAGGGTCAACACTGGTTTGAGGAAGGAGAAGGATGAAAGACCAGAATGCGATCGCCCTTCATCTGAAAAGACGGACTCGCCAAAGCCTTACAGATGGTCCAATGATGAAACAAACGCCTCTTCTGAGAAACATGCCAAAGGCAGTGACGTCCGTAGCGGAGGGGGACTTCAGAGACCAACGACTGCCAGAAATCACATCCGAAATGCACCCCGCCGCCAGATGGCACCCCCGTCCAGTTCTGACAAGGTCCGGGGCCCTGGTGTGGCTACGCCGTCCTTCGCACGACCCGAGCCGCAGGGAAGCGAGAGTAACGATGATCATTCCGAACACGGTGCATATATACAGAAGGGTAGGCCGACAACACAGAGGAACACAGATGGTAAGAACAATAAGGGCAGGACTCAAAATGGGGAGGGGCTTGTCTGGGAAAAGGCTCTAGTGGAAAAAAGCCACTCACATACTGCTCCTGAAGATTTATCAATCTTTTTAACGGAATTTGATGGGTAGGTTCAAATTTTATGTTAGAGCCAAAGCGATGTTAATGAGGGACTTACATACTGTATCCTTGAGTAACAAAAAAATGTAACGTCACTTCTACAATTGTGGAATGTAAAATCACTTATGCAAATTGGTAATTTTGAGGTAGCAATGTGTTATTTTATCTTGCATGTGTAGTGAAAGTGAGACACACAAGTAGGCATAACTTTCCAGATGATGGTATGAACGTTTGAGTCGTAGTTAAGAGAAAAGCAAATGTTTTAGTTCTTCCACAAATTTTCCAATTTTATTTACCCGAATTGCACCATAATACGCAAAGAAAGTGACAATCAGAAAGGGTAGGAAGAATTTGTATTAATGTTTTTTTGAAATACGCTTGCAGAACTGAAATTCAGTAAATACTTCAATTCAGTTTAAAATCATAATCTTTATTTTAGGGGCTGGGGAGGGGTGCCTTAAGATCTGTATGAACCTAAAGAGCTGGACAGGGGGGAAATGACACTTTGAAACATGGGGTGCAAGGTGAAGGGCATAATTTGACACATATACCCAAATCATATTGAACACTCATAACAATTGCTTGGGAATGAGATTGTAGAAATGTAAGATGAGAATTTCACCTTGAAGTTTATGAAATGCAGTGATTGCACGTCCATATGACTTTGTGCAAAAACATGGACATCACTACACCGTATGCTGTAGATTGATTGGGTAATAAAAGCTATTTGAAATATTACATGTTTGGCCAGTGATCAAGTAGTTATTGTAGATGACCAAAACAGAAATAATGTATCTAAATGTCATGTATCTTGTTGAAAATATGATAGTACATGTATATCAAATAGAGTATTATATTTTTGTGAAGTAGTGTTGTGAAATGCTTCATTATAAGTCATGTACCTGTGAATCTATTTGTTGGTAATTTTGATCCTCTTCAGCATGCGTCTGGTATTGGGTATATCAGCAATTCTTTGACGGGTAGCCCATGTATAACATGTCTTGTATCCATTCAATTTATCCAAATTGCAGAAAGGGATCTCTTAATAGGATCATTAACAAAGTAAAGGTATAGTTACAATGTGCCAAACAGAACCAATAGTTTATGGTGAGCAACAATAATTTTGTTTGACAGTGGAGAAAAGACTTACTCCACTATCTGAATAATCTATCTGAATACTATTATAATATAGGCCATATTTCATGGAGTCGCCCTTCTACAAATAGAAGGAAAAAACAGTATACCTTTACTTTCAGTACACATGCCAGTACTGAAAGTATACTGTTTTTTTACACATATAGATATTATTTTGTTGGAAATGATATTTTAAGAAAGGTACATGCTATATAGAACAAAATCAACTGAAATTATGTTGTATCTTTTACTAGGCTGATGCAATGGAATTATAGCTCTGAATACCAAAGGAGAATAAAAGTATGTTTTTAAATGGCATGAGTGGAATAAGCCAAGGAAGCGTTATGACTGTTCATTGTTCATATCATATTACACATTAGAGATGATGTACATGTATACATTCTGAAATGAAATGTTTGTAAAAGGGTAGAACTAGATGTACTAGCCAAAGAAGTATTTGAACTTTATAATGCCTCCGTTATACCCATCATTATTCATAATTCAGGCGATGTGCAGATTGAAATGTTTTGTATACTTACATGTAAATGCAGGGCTCGACACTATATAACAGGCTCCCAGGACATTTGGACACACAAAATCTAGGTCGACCCAGACCCCCCAAATTTCAATCTATTTACATCTATAGGTCTCCTGCATAAAGACTTTAAAAAGCTCAATCAGGTCCCTGTTTCATAAAACTTGTTACCAATTACAAGTTGCAATAACTGTTATAAGCTACTGAAATCATGTCCTTTGATTGGCTGAGAGCAAATTTGCTGTGGAAATTTAGCATTTGTTATTGATAACAAGTTTTGTGAAACAGGGTTCTGGACCACTTTCCAAAAATGTTAGTGTGGAGCCCTGCTTATATATATCTATGCAATCAAAGAGAGAAAAAAAAAATTGTTTTTCTAGAAATCTGTTTGCGCCCCTCTGCTTGGCTTCTGCTGGGCCTGCAAGTGTATACCGTATGTTTGGAAACAGAAGGGCATTAATTAACTTATATGCTTTAATCAGTACAGAGATAATGCCCTTTTGGCTCTGAACAAAGGGTGTGTACATGTATGTATTTTTAAATTATTTTGCAAAATTGAACATTGTTACATCGATCCAGGCAGCTTAAATATATATTGCAAATCTGTATTTTTATCTACATAAAGGATATATGCAGCCATTGAACAAATAGTGCCCTCATACAGGTATTTTATCATGCAATAGGGAGCAATTAAATTTGTGTTTTAACTAACAAAATGTTTAATAGTTTTTGTAAAAAGTTGTGGTATAGTTTTGTGCAATCTTAAATGTAGCCAAATACATGTACACAGGCGCGTACGCAGGGGGGGGGGGGGTGTTTTGGGGGTTAAACCCCCCCCCCCCTTTGGCATTTTTTATGTGTGTATTTTTAAGAAAACCCCCCTTTGTTTTGTTTAAACCCCCCCCCCCCCCCCTTGAAAAAAATCCTGGGTACGCCCCTGCATGTACATACATAGCTTGAAGCAAATGGTTTGTCATTTAGATATATGTTCATAAATTCATCTTTGAAAGACTTTGATTGTGTATTTTTATAGTTACAGTGTAGCAATCACCGAAAAGAAATAGTTTGTGTATAGCTATTAAAACGACCTCCAAAAATTTAATCTGGCATCGGTTAATTGTTAAAGAGTACAAGGAAAATGAAGAATGATATAAAACACTGGACGGAACCAAAGTTAGGATTCGAGTGTCATGCAGGCCTTTCTTCCATGCGAGCGCATACCGGTATATGTTTGCATCGATTAGTCTACTCACCAGCCCCTTTGATGTAAATTGAGATTATATTTATAAAGTTGCGATATCTCTTTATAGAAGTATTATCTTGATTATAGTAAAGTTGATGATAGTGATGAGGAACCCCTGAAATATGCATCTCTTTTTTTGTTAGCGAAATAATTGTTCATGAGTAGTAGGCTTAAAGATATGTTTTCTTTGATATCTGTTTCTCTATCCCTATGCCCTGTTCATGCAGGAGCCTAATTCTTTTTTACAAAGTCAGTAATGTAGGAAAAGGGCCCTCATATGTTCAAAGCTGTGATAAATTCAGTGCATAAGGTTGTGTTATATGTAATTTATATGCTTCTTTTTATATTTGATTTATCCGTCTATCATGTGCCAAGTCTTTCTAATGATTTTGATATTCTTAATTAGACAGCTCTATGTGCACGAGATTTGCTACCTTGAATAGACTGCTTTTCATGTAGTAAAACTCAGTTTTTTTGTGTTTTAAAGAAATAATTATATACAGGCCCGGTCTTAAAGAGTTGCGATTGATTGGTGTTGATATCAACTTGAAAGCAATCACAATGTGACATCAAATGACGACTGTGTACTTAAGCAATGGGAGATTGAAATTAATGAATGATTTGGACCAATCGCAACTCTTTATTGCACTGGGCCCTAGAGTATAGTTGATAGGGTTTGATCGTGAATTATGTGGATTTAGCTAATTAAATATGAAGTTTAATGGCTAGTACAACACCTTTTGCTGTCTGTTATTTCCTAACTGCTAGTTTTGATTTGTAACTTTCAATTTGGTTGATTTCTTTTGACTTCCTTGGAGAAGATGTGTCAATGATACAACATACAGAGAAGACGATAATGGGAGCGAGGATGATGAGGGTGATGATGATGAAGATGATAATGGTGATGATGATGATGGCGGTGGGGTGGTGGTGGTGATGATGATGGTGATGATGATGGTGATGGTGATGATGAAACTGGTGGTGGTATTGATGGTATTGATGATGGCAATGATAATGGTGGTGGTTACGGTGACGATGATGGTGGTGATAATGATGATGGTGTTGGTGGTGATGGCAATGATAACGGTGACGATGATGGTGGTGTTGGTGATGATAATGATGGTGATAATGATGATCATGGTGATAATAATGATGGTGATGATGATGTAGTGGTGGTGGTGGCTATAAAAGCTTATAAGCTTTCTGTTGATATAAAATTCATCTAAATTGTATTTCATTTTTCACTTCTGACAAGGTCTTTAAAAGTTCTAATACTACACTTATCTGCTCAGTGAGAGCCTACGATGTAAACGAGTATTGTGACTTTTAAAAAAAGATGTTGTATTGCCCTTTTGGTGCCAAAACATGGGTGGGTCGGTCAGAAAAGAAAAAAAAATTGTTCCAACTTTCTTCATTTTTTTCTTCTCCCTCTTTGGGCTGATATTTCTCAGTTTTGAATGCTGTAATATTTTTTTTCTCTAAAAAACGTTAACCAAATAAATCTTTTTTAAAGGTACTATGTCCCATTTGCAGGCCAAAAATATGAAAAGGTTAAATTCCGACGGCATTTGAAAAATGATACTAATTTAGAACTTCACTAAAAAATGGGGGGGCTTGAAAATGTCTTTAAGTAGGAAAATAACGACTACCGGTATTAGTTGTCAAATTGACTTGAGTGCTACCAAGTCAGTAAGTAATAGTCTGATTTTCAGACCATTGTACCGAATGGTCGTATGTTTTGTGCTGCACAAAGATTCAATCAGTTTAATTTTGGCCATTACAAGAAGTGGGTTATTGACAAATGCTCATGTACCTTTTACAGCTCATTTTATGTATGTTATTACCAAAGAAGAAGAAAAAGCCAGTCAGTCACTCAATAGTGTCTGACAGTGAAGTCTAGCAAGTAAACACGTTTCCTTGCATAATTTGAACTTTAGGACATACATGACATATTCATAATTCCCACAAAGTTCTACAGAATTTGATGTTGGCTGCAAAAGGGACATAGTTTCTTTAAAAAGCAGACCGTAGATATCAAGATTTTTGGGTCAGTCGCAAAGGGCAATACAACAGCTTTTTTTTAAAGGCCTTACACCCTGACCCTCCTGCTCCAAGCATACAATCAAAATAACGACATCATAACAGAGATTTCAACTTTTTTTTTCCACTCACATCACCTCCAATGTGATATTTAATGTGTTGGATACAAGCTTGGGGACGCTTATTTGCTCCTCATATACTACGACACAGAACTTATATATATTTCATTACATAATTATCATTTGAAATGATACATCAACGCATAGCTTTCTAAGAAAGAAATAAATATAACATACACTGAAATGACTAAATTAGGGTCAGCAATATCCCCAATAATTTTTTGTTACAATGACAAAAAAAATCTTTGAGTTGAATATATGCACTTTACCTGCAGATGGTTGATAGTTGTTTTAAACTTCAAGAACACATGTATTACCACTTTACCAGGAATATAACTATGGCAGCGGTAAGCATGTATTTGGAATCTTTAAAAGAAATTCTGTTTGTATGAATAACAGACTTAGCTCACAAATAACACTAACTCTCATTTTTTGTGAACTTTTTTTAAAAAGTATCTTTTTGAATACCTAAACTTCCTAAATAATCTAATCATTTTTGTCAATAATTTGTTGAATACTAAACCATACAATTCAGATCTAATGTTTGCTAAAATCTTATAACACCATACTTTTCATTTTGAACATAATTTCATCACTTTGATTTACCGACATGGGTATTGCAGTCGGCCTTGAAATAAAATTGCACAATAATAATCATTCAAATGGATTCAACTTTGTATATTTTCTATTGTAAACATGTCAATGGTCTGTGGCCATGTTTATTTGTTCAATAAAACTGAAATTGAATAAAAGTTTATTTAGTTCAATTGAATTGAATTGGAAATTGACCAGATTGTTTCTGCACATGGCACGAGTGACCCCCAAATATTCATAGGTCGTTTAAAAGGGAGAGATCACCCTTTAGAAAATAGAAATATCCCTCCTCAGTGAGGGCATGGCGGAGCTAAATAACGACTCTCGTTCCCCATGTTGAAAAGAATACTTCCATCTGTGTATCATGGAAATCATATATGTAACTGGTGTTTATTTGTTTCAGCTGACTGCTAAAAAAGCATGTGTATGCCTGTAAGTAAGCGACCAGGGGACGACGGCTTTTACATCCTGTCTGAGGGACTTGGTAATGAGAATACTACACGCCTTACCAAAGGGCACTCGGGCATCAACTAGGTTTCGAACCCGGTTACTAGACCAATGCTCTACCACTGAGCCATCCTACCTCCTTCGTTTGGTGCATTAATGAATGATGATTACATGAGGGGGCTAAATATTCACTGCAAAATGTTTCAGAAATTTTGTTTCGCGCCCACAAATTTTCATGACTTTAAAGCCTGGAGTTTATAATGCATCTTTGATACCAAATTTATAAGCTTTCAATCATCAAGTAATCAATGCACTGTGTATCAACTCAACATGTATCATACACAATTAATAATAATAATAATAATAATAATAATAATAATAATAATATTTTAGTCCATCCCAAATTTTATTAAATCGAAAATGGAAATTCTTTTTGCCCAATTTATCGTGAGCCCGGCAGCCACTGAGCAGCGCCAGATCGACGTTGCTCTATGCATCTATTTAGAAATAATTCCAGGAAAAAGAACTAAATAATTTTGGGAAAAAAAACTTCATAGAAAACTTCACTGTAGGATGGTCCTTATTTATGCCCATGCAGTTTCAAATATTTTAGTTACGCCTTGGGAGTGTTTCACAAAGACTAAGATCGTCTTTAAGTTGGACTTAACTATGGCAGGCTGTTCATGCCACTGGTTACTCTCACAGTTGGTCTCTCAGTTGCGATCTTTAGACACTTTTTCCTTCAATAATGAACTATCAAAAAAGGGAAATTCTGTAGATTTATGACCACGATTTTTACATCCCTTGAGAAGCCAATGCCGGGAATGGTTAGAGGAACTAGTGGCATGAAAGGCCTGCTATAGTTAAGTTCAACTTAAAGTCAATATTAGTCTTTGTGAAACACTCTCTTGCCCGATAACACAACATTCGGCAAAATCTACCCCTCCTTAGCTGAGAAATCATAAAAGTAAGCCACAGCCCTTTGATAATTAATAATAATTGATCAACATTAATATTTTTTAAAAAGAATATCACGGAAACCCATTTTCTTTTTCACTCCTTTAGTTTTAGAACAACACTGTGCCTTGCCTTATAAACCTTTTCAGGTCTTCTTTTGGTCCCTGACTTTTGTTTCAAATCAATTCAAATTTATTGGTCCAAAAGAAAATTTGTTGCGTTCACAAACAATATTTATAAATGTTACACAAATAATGAACTAAATTATTAAATTATTAAATAACATAGTGTTAAAGCAGGACTGCACTACTTGTAGCTACTTGCGCCCTCTATATAGCAAACAATACCTAAAGCGGTACACGTTGGTCCCTCATGATCCCCTTTTTCTTATGTTAACTGAGAGCTGATTTGATGAGATAACCACCTGCCAGTGACCATGCAGGAAGGTCTAATCCCTCCCTGGCCAAACTAGTGCAGACTGGCTTTATTAAAGAGAAAAAGTTTTATAAGATTAATACAAGTTTTTTTCTTTCTTCTTCTATTTTTTGCAACTTATAACGTGAGAATTCCTCTCTCAATTTTGATGGACCTTAGCAACATGCTATCGACACTATATTAAAGTTGCTCAAGCGTTGGTATATAGAGGGCAGCACACGGACGTATGCAGCACATCCATGAATAGAGATTTAGAGTAAGATACACTTTTTTGTTCAACGTACGATTCCATCCTACCGTTTCATCATACTCCATAAGCAACAGCTCAAACTATGACATACATATGTAGGTCTGAAGAAGGGGTCATTTTTTTTCTACTGATTACAAAGAAAGAACTGGGACCCGTTTCACAAAGCCCTTTTTCAATGACAAATGAAAACAATTAGTGACAAATCTGCTGATAACCAAGCAAGGATTTCAGTAGCTTATAACAAAAACTGTCATTTGTCACTGATGACAAGTTTTGTGAAATAGGGCCCTGATTATCAAGGTTCCATCAGAGCAGTCATCTTACACAGAGTCATCGAGTCTCTTCATTTGATCTGAATACACTTTCTTCAAGGTCTCAAAGTCTTCCCTCATAGGATCGTCCTCGTCGCACGTATCCATACTGTCCACCCGGCGCATCGTGCCCTTGCGCCTTCGGCTGGCGGGGGTGTTCATCCCCAACCCGTCTTCGCTACCTGAGAAAGATGTGGACATGGTGAAGCTACTGTTCTCCCGGTTGAAGCTCTCGCCCTCGCTCCCCAGATTCATGAGCTGCTGGGTGTAGACGCTACGCAGGTCCAACTCCACGTCCGCGGCTCCCGGCGACACCCCCGACCCTGAGGGCGCCCTTTGATGCATGGCGCCACCTGAAGTGCGCTGCGAATCATGGAAGTGGCTTCTGCTGTTGGTCTTGGACGCCGGCTCGCTAGTACTGGAGCCGGGTTTGTTGTTGGCATTGGGCTTGGATGCTCTGCTGGCAAGATCATGTGACTCCTTCCTTGGACCCTGATTGGCTGAATAAGCACCTTTTGAATTCGATCTGGCGAGACTTGGTGTGGAGGTAATGGATTTGAAGGTGAATGGACCTGATTCTGAGATGTCTTTGGATACAGCTTGCTCTGCCTGTCGGGGTTGACCTGAGTTTTCTGTGACATTGCGAGACGTACTCTGAGCCGTCTTGGTTGATCCCGCATCAGTTCTATCTAATACTGTAGTCCCACTGCCCGACTTCTGTGCTGCAGTAGATTGCACTTTCTCATCAGTCCCACCCCTACACTTCTGTGTCGCACCTGACGTCTTACTGCCAACACCCTCTTTCGCGCTAGTAGATCCTTCTATTGTTTCAGTCAGTTTGGCAGACTTGCCAGATTTCTTGGGGGGTTTCCTCTCTATGAAGTCTGTATCGTCGCTTTCATCACTGCACAAGTCAATAATGCTTGCCTCCACAACCAACTTCCGCTTCTTCGCCTTCCCATGATGCCCTTCTCCACCTCCCTTCCTTCCTTCCGCGACCTTTCCACTCCCTACCCCTCCATCTCCATCCTTCTTCCTCTCGTCCTCCTTGGTCTTCGTCGCGGGGGCCTCCCCCCTGCCCTTCTCCTTCTCACCTCTCCCACCACCCTGACCTTTGACGCCTTGACCTCTGACCTTTGCCCTCTGCCCGTCCTCCATCTTGAAGGGCACCGTGACAGCCCTCTGTGGTGTGGCAGTGTTTAACCTCGCCTTAGGACCAGGTATGATATAGCTGATAGTGTTGTAGGGTGTGAAATGGAAGTCCTCTCGCAGGTAGCCCTCGAGCAGGAAGTGGGCGATGAGATATTCGTAATCTCTACCCGTCATCTTCTTGGCTTGGTCTACGAAAGATAAATAGAAATTGTTTTTAATAAACACAGTCAGGGAGTATTTGGCATCTCAATGAAGGTAAGGCCAAACTGACAGCAGAATGTGAGCGTGGGCAGGGCCTCTAAGACCATGGACCATCTACTGATCGAGCTGTGACATGCACAAGGAGGGACATGGCAGAGGCAAACGATGTGTCTTTTATACCCTTTCTAACTGGCCTGATTTTCATCGGATGCATCCGGACGCATCTGATGAAACGGCCTGAGAAAAAGGCGATTAAATAGCCGATGAAAAGAAGAGAAATAGGCGATTAAATTCTCCTGCTCAAGAGCAGGAGAAATTCTCATTCTATCGGTGTGACACTGATGAAACAGCCTATGTGAAAGCGTTCGGGAGAAAACAGCAATTAAAATGGTCTAATGTCGCAGTGTACGCGCGCTTTATCGTAACCAGCTGTGTTTGTTGACTTTTTGTTGAACATGCTACATGCCAGCTAGATGGGGCGCGGGCTTAATAATTGCGTAATAATTCTTCACTTCCGGCATGGGCTCGCCAAAGCGAGTGAAATAAGTATAAAGTAGGCATGTGATTATTTATCACTCTTGACAGTAACTCTATGGGGACATTTTCCCTTGGCAATTTTTACGCTTGACAAAAAAAAGGTGTTTTATGCTGAAGAAAACTGGTATGAGGTACATTCTAGGGCTCATAATCATAAGGCAGATTTTTTTCTTTCTTTTTTTCTTAGGGAGGGTTTGCTAAACCACACCACAAAGTTTGGGCAGTTTTCCTGTATAGACTAATTAAAAGTTACAAGATATCTCTTACCTTTATCAAGGGCAGCTACACCCTTTTTGCTCAGCAGTTCGTCTGTCAACTTGAGAGCGGTGATCCTATTATCGCTCTTAGCCTTGTGTTCTAGAATGGTGTAGATACGCTGGAGATGGGGTAACATGTCCTTCTCCACAACTTTGGGAAGCAAAAATCAAGACAAGGATAAAAAGAATACAGTCAAACATTTCAGTGGTAACTTCTCTGTTAAAGCAACCTTATCCACTGGGCCATATTATCTCCCCCAATGCATGCACTCGGTCCAGTCTCATAAAGATTTGAAATTAATCGCAACTTATTTGCGATTGATATCAATAGAAACGTTGTACATAAGAGATAGGGGAGCACAGACACACAGAGTTTCCAGGCAAGGAACTACTACAACTTTACTACCTTGCCTGATTAAAGGTATAGACCCGTTTTGGAAATGCCCCTCTCTCAAAAAATGAAATGGAAGCTCTTATTACCAATCATGAAGTGAAAAAATATTTTTGACTAATATGTGATGATGCAAATTTTGCTGCCTACCAATTGATTTATTTGGTAAATTATCATATCGATCCGGCCTGAATAGATATCGCATAGTCCCATATACATCTTTCTGTGTACAGTGCTTGTAACTTTACCGAGACTGGGCCAAATTTCTTATCATATTGATGATTCCAGAACCTTGCAGTACACACCAATACTTATATGCTAGATGATCAACCTTTTCTGATCAATGCCACAACGTTTCTTTCACAATGCAATCGCATGACCAAAACTGGTCTATATCTTTAAACTAAAGAACCCGACTAGGTGTAAAAGTCAAATTTGACTGAACGCCAAAACTACAACCAACAACAACAATGACAACCAAGCAATTGTTGCTGGAACACAGTTGAGGATGGGATAAAATATCCTTCTCGCCAACTATGGGATTAAAAAAAGAAGACTGAAAAAGGGAAAAAGTCAAGTCATATTTTTCATTTGAGCGAGGTTTGCGGTCACACTCGATCTTTCGACAGGGTTAGTTGACCCTAAAAGTGCCCTCTCATGCTCTATCTCGGTGTTTTGATAGTTTGTACCTATCGTCTTCAGAATGAGTGTGGATGGTTGGATAGAGGTTTATTCAGTGTTCGTTTCCCCTATCTATAATGGTTGTATTGTATCCTTCCAAGAAAAAGTATATGTACATGTTGCAGAACTCATTTTATACCTAGACTTTATCAGGGAGGGACAATATAAACAGCACCAACGCATGTTTCTTTTTTCTTTCCCTTTTTATTTTTTTATTTATTTGGATTGGTCACTATTTATATCTGTCCTCCATTCATTACCACAAATTATTTCACCGGGACCTACAGCTTCTCAAGCTTGCTTTCATGTAGGTCCCATCTTATTTCTCTCAGTTAAATCAGTACTCTATATTGACCACTTATCTTTATCTTTATTATGTATTATTAATTGTTATTTTATCACAAAAAAATTGTACTTTATTTTGATATGTATTAAACATGAGAAATATGAAAATACATGAAATTAAATTAAATTAAATGAAATTAAACAAAAAGAAATGTTTTCTCACCTTGCGCTCCACTTTGGCATACATCACACATTCTATTACATCTCGTCTGACCTTCCCAACGCTCTCCAAAATGCTGACCAATCAGGGACCGCCGGCACCTGTTTCAGTTCAAGGAAAGAGGATTTGAAAGGAACCAGAGGGAAACAATCAAATATGGAAAATATTTGTGAAGAACATATAACTGGGAGGTGTTCTGGTCTAGTGGATAAGTCGTTGTACTGTGTACCACAGGGTCTGCGGTTCGAGCCCCTCCACGGCACTAATGTCCTTTGGCAAGATATTAATCTACATTTGCCACTCTCCACCCAGGTGTTAAATGGGTACCGGTAGGAAGGAATTCCTTGGATGCTGTGAGCGTCGAAATCGGCTGCCTAGTAGAGCCATTGTAATAGTTGGAGCGCCTTGAGCACCATGCGTAGTGGATATGTGTGCTACCGGTATATAAATATCCAATATATTGTTATTATTATTATAATTTAAAAAGCAAGGATAATCTCTGTATTTCCTTAGATGTGATATTCTGTCATAAGATAAACCCTATTATAATTGCAACAGCTCTTTCCTTATGAGAAATCAACCAATTTGGGGAATAAAATCTAATACAGCACTAATATTGGCCACCTCCCTACCCATACGGTACCCGTCATTCACATTTCATTGGTCATTATATTGTTAATATGAAGATACTTTATCAATTTTTTTACTGTTCAATATATATATATATAGATACCGTTAAATATATTTCTGATTTAACCAAAAAGAGAAAAAAATGAATATTTGACGATGAAGTAAGAAGAGAACATTCTACAGTGAAACCGGTATATAAAGCCTGCTCAAGGGATACAAGAAAAATTGTCTCGATACGCAGGTGGCCTTTATGTACAGTTTCCTTCTGGAAATGTTTCAATGAGAAACCGTTTTCAAGGGAAACAAAAAATGTGGTCTTTGTAGACAGGTGGTTGCTAAAGCAGGTTTGACTGTATTTCATTTGTTTTTCAAGGTAAGATATAGATCAAGTAATTTTCAATAAAAGAGCCACCCCCCCCCCCCCCCCCACACCAATTAAATTCTGTTATGAAAGGAGCTTACGTGGCTGGTGCAACACAGTACGCCACCATGTTATAGAGTTTCTGTTGTCCCGTCTGTTCAGTCACGACCATGGTACTCTGTCTAAACACATCACCTATACCATAGTACACTATACATCTGGCGGGTTCATCATCGCGTCCTGGGAAACAGGAATGAAAAACATTATAAAATCAGGGGAGTGTTTCACAAAGATTAAGATCGACTTTAAGTTGGACTTAACTATGGCAGGCTGTTCATGCCACTGGTTGCTCTCATCATTGGTCTCTCAATTATGATCTTCAGATAATAATTTTTCCTTCAATAATGAACTATCAAAAAATGCATATTCTGTAGATTTGTGACCACGATTTGTACGTCCCTTGAGAGACCAATGCCAGTAAATGGTGAGAGCAAACAGTGGCATGAACAGCCTGCCACATTTAAGTCCAACTCAAAGTCGATCTTAGTCTTTGTGAAACACCCCCCTGATGAACAATCTCAGACGGGCAAAGAAATAGAAAAGTTCTCATTGTTCCTAAAAAGTATTTTCAATAAGCCAGTTTGTAAATACATGTACATCCGCGCATGGGCAGATAAAGGTCTTTTGTTCTCAAATTGTAAAACCCATCGAGACGAATACTTCCAAGAAAAACGTTTTCACATGATATGCTTTGTTTCATTCATAAATTGCAGATCTAATTGCAGATCTTCAATGGCTATAAACTTCAAGATAGATTTAATTTAGTTGGTGAAAGAAATATGTATAATTACAGAGTCTAACTACAGCAATGATAGCTACATTCATACTGCACGCATATCCATCAAAAGGGATGCTCAATGTGTCTACAAAGTACTATTATTACCCTGGCTTTATTAAAGGCACTGAAAGTATTCAAATAATAAATTATCATCAGGTACCCATTTACTACACCTGGGGGGGGGGGTGTTTCACAAAGATCCTAAGTCAAACTCAACTCTAAGTTGGACTTGTGAATTATGGAGAGCCATTCGTAGCCTTAAAATAAAAAATATTCAAAAACAAAAATTGAAGTATTTTAGACTTTTCATAAAATCCAGATCTCCTTGATAATACAAAATATGAATGATTTGAACCAACATTATATGCCTTTTAAAATAACTTTTATAAAATATTTTCAAAGATGCTAACGGCTTTCCATAATTGTTAAGTCCAACTTAGAGATAAGTTCAACTTAGGATCTTTGTGAAACACCCCCCAGGGTGGAGAGTGGCAAAATAACGTTGACTTCAAAACTTGAAAAATTGAATTGATTTGATTTGATTTGATTTGATTTATTTATTTCTGTTTGATTTTCTTTTTCTTTTGCATATTTACAAATATATAACAAACAAACTTTGCAAATTTACACATGACAAAAGAATATAATAGAATAAAGTAAGGCTGGCTGTAACTAATCGAAAACATCAAACAGGATGGTTGACAAAGTAAGCAAAGCTTGATAGCATGAATACCCTCAAAGGATACATAATAATACAAATATGGAGGACAAAAATATTGGTAAAAGGGGGAAAAGGAGAAAAAAAGAAAGAGGGGATGCACATCAAGATGTTTTGCTTACCAGCGCGCCCGCTCTCCTGGTAGTAGTTTTCCATTGACTTGCTGATTGAGTGATGTATAACAAACCTTACGTCTGGCTTGTCAATACCCATCCCAAAAGCTACGGTCGCCACGACAACCTGAAATATGAAAATATCACAGTATGATCATCTACCAGCTGTCTTAATAATGATCTTTAAAGTGACTCAGTAACTTTGTTGAAGGTTGTAAAACTGCATAATCTCTGTATGAAATGTTACTTATTATATTCCTTTTACTGTACTAACCCTCTGACATGCAAAAAATCCTGAAAAATTCTCAAACTACAAAGATATTTACGGTTTTCTTTAAGGCATCACTATGCGACACCCTCTGACAGTAAATTCTCCCAACCATTTTTGAATTTTCCCAACCGTTTTTCCATGTAAATAGGACATAAGACAGGCTTTTAAAAATCTGTCAACACTTAAATGTCTGGAATAGTATATAGAGCAAATTCATTGTTTTATGACGATCTACATTCACCTAAAATGTAATCAAATTGTAATAATATAGTTGGGAGAATTATGGAATCGATCAGACCAGTTTTTCCCAATTTTTATCATTAATATTGGTCCATTTTCACTCAAACTTTCAGATTAACTTTAATTATACATCTAGCATTGAAGTCACTACCTTAGCACCATTTTCTCTCATCTGAACAATGTTACCAAGTCACTTTAAGGTCTGTTCTCGAAAATTCTCCCCTGAGCGAGCCCCATGAGATGATTACATTGTTAAGGGAGGCTCATGCTTATGACTGCTTGAGGTGAGACCTACATCTAAATCAAACTTCAATGCCTTTTCCTTACAAACATTGGTGGGGGCAATTCAGAGGCAAGTTAGGAACTTTTTATATTTACCAGTAGTGTAATAATTATCATTCATGTCAGAAAAGCACTTGACAGCTTCCTTGACTGGACCAGGGGGGTGTTTCACAAAGTTTATTAGTTGAACTTAAGTCTTACATGTATGTTGGACTTAAAAATTATGGAGAGCCATTTGTAGCCTTTTAATGAAATATATTCAAAAGCAAGAATTCAAGTTTTTTAGATTTTTCATGAATTCCACATCAAGAACATGAAATCTCCCATGATAATAGAAAATATGAATAATTTGAATCAACATTTTATGCCTTTTAAAATAACTTTCTAAAAATATTTTCAAAGATGCTAATGGCTTTCCATAAATGTTAAGTCCAACTTAGAGTTCAGTTCGACTTGGGATCTTTGTGAAACACCCCCCTGATGAAGAACTCAACTCACCTGTATATTGTTTTCCTTCCAATTCCTATGCACTTGACTTCTGTACTGAGCGTCCAGCATGGCATGATAGGGATGGGCTTGGATTCCTCCCTTCTTCAGATTCTCTGCCAAGGTCTCTGTATCCTTCCTTGAGAAACAGTAGATGATCCCTGATTGACCTTTGAACTCGCCATTAATAAGCTTGATTAGTTCCTCGACGAATTCTGCTTGCTTGGACGGCTTGGGGCGTATCTAATGAGAAGAGGAAGAGGATTTCAGAGTCAAAATATATGTGAAATTAGCTTTTAAAACTGTAGAATACCCAACCATGGATCTAGAAGGGGTAGGGGTTAAAGGTCAGGTCAGGGTCATGCCCTAGGGTCAACGTTAGGGTTAGGGTTACTTGATGAGCTTGATCAGTTCCTCGACGAATTCTGCTTGCTTGGACGGCTTGGGGCATACCTACCGAGGACAAGCAGGAGGAAATTAATTCTGGAAGAGGATATCAGAGTCAAAATATATGTGATATTAGCTTTTAAAACTGCAGAATACCCAACCATGCACCAAGGAGGGGTAAGGGTTAGGGGTCAGGGCCGGTATTCAATTCAGTACTTAAGTTTGAAATATGACTTAGACTTCGGCTTAGATAAAATACTTAATAGCCAATTTTGGTATTCAGTTCAAACTTTTGGCTAAGTATTTGCTTCCTACCAGACTTAAGCCAATTACTTGGAGGCCTTGATTGGCAGGCAAATGGTTTTCTAACGCATTTATTGCGACGCATTAATCGCTCATTACTTTTGATCGACTATGTGATGTCACAATGCTTATCAGTAAGTATTTTACTTAGATTTTGTCTTACGTATGTAAAAGTCTAAAACGCGATTTGAATACAAGATAAGTCAAGTTCTTAGCTTACTGATTTACCGTATTTGCCGGCGTAAATGCCGCAGTATTTTTGGAAGAGAAAATATCAAAAAGTCGGGGTGCGGCCGAAAGCAAGTCGATGCGCTAGTGTATATAAGTGCCCTTTTGTCAGCTCCCTGGTTGCTTACTTACAAGCGTACACATGCTTTCTTCGCAGTCAGGTAAAACAAACAAACAAAAAGGTGGAAAATAATTTGTGCGCTTACCATCCATTCTTCTCATTCCTAACACATACGGAGGAACATACAGTCAAACCTACTTTAGTGACCACCTGTCTATAAAGACCACATTTCTTGTTTCCCTTGAAAATGGTTTCTCATTGAAACATGTGCTATTAAAAGGAACCTACATGTCTACAAAAATCACTTTTTGTGTTGCCCTTGGGCGGTCGCTATAGACAGGTTTGACTGTAAAAGTAATAATGTCATATAGAAAGAATTCTCTTCTTAAAAAATACCCTCATATATATATGCCAAATACGTGTACGACTACCGGTAGGTATATTTCTATACTTTGAACTAAATCTTGCATACTTTCTCAGGAGGAAAATAAAACGATTTCTTACTTCATAGAAGAGATTTGGTCTGTTGAAGCCAGCTCTGAACACCTGACATCCCTGCAATCCCAGGATGCCTTTCACGTCATCCAGGACGTCCATCGTTGCCGTGGCCGTTAGTCCGAGGATTGGAGTGTCGGTGAATTGACGTTTCAGCAGGCCTAGGATTTTATAATCTGCAAATTGGCAACAGAAAATGGGGGGAATATGACAAATTTTACAAATACCCCAGTTTACGGTTACAACAGTGCGCATGGGCAGACAAGTAAAGTAACATAGCGCCCATGCAAATTAGATGTGTTCTCACAACGCAGGCAGACACAACCACACATGCACAGCTGAAAACATTGATGACACTGCCTGCGCTGTGCACTCACATCATATTTGCATGGGCGCTATCTTACTTTACGCGTAAACCACTGACCTCTAGAGGTCAATGGTATGTTTACCTGTCTAATAAAATGGCGCCCATAACTGTAAACTGGGGAATTGAGCTTCATACACATATGATAGGCTAAATTGGGTAAACAGAATACCACCGTGGAACATGTAACATAAAGAGAAAAATTATTTTAGGATTTTATAGTCTGCAATTGGCAACAGAAAATGGGGGAGGGGGAAATATGACAAATTATACAAATCGAGCCTCATACACATAAGATAGGCTAAATTGGGTAAACAGAATACCACAGTGGAACATGTAACATAAAGAGAAAAATAATTTTAGGATTTTATAGTCTGCGATTGGCAACAGAAAATGGGGGAGGGGGGGAATGTGACAAATTATATGAATCAAGTCTCATACACATATGATAGGCTTAAGGCCTCCTTGCGTTGTCACTGACAACTGACAGGTAATTATCTCATCAAATAAGTTCTCAATTAATATAAGAAAAAGAGGATCATGGGGGACCAACGGGTACCGCTTGGGCATTGTTTGCTATATAGAGGGCGCAAGTAATTACAAGTACTGCAGTCATGCTTAATGGAGTAAACAGAATACCACTGTGGAACATGTAACATTTAACGAGAAAAATAATTTTAAATGAACGGTCCCACTATGGCTTTTGTTGCACAAAAAGACGTGTCCGGACAGGAAAGGTGTCAGCAATTTGTTTGTGAATCAAAGACTTTTTATTTGACATATCTGAATTAATGTTTTGGTAGCTCACCTGGTTGTCAAGCTAAAGATGAACTTCCATCACTCTTTGAAAATTCCTATCTCGACCTACAAGTAGTTTACATTTTTCACTGGACCTACCTCAGCCTAGTTCAGCCTAGTTCACTCTTCTCTAAAGAAGAATTTTCATGCCTCTTTCAAAATTTCTCTCTTGTCCTACATGTAGTTTACTTTGCTACATATTTTTTTATTTATTGACTTCTAAGTATACTTTGTTCTAGATATAATGTAAAACATCTGAGGAACTGACTCTTCAACAAGCTCTGCTCATAGTTAGTTCCTCTTTTCTCGTGCTATTTCTATTATAATTGTTGTTTCATTGTATATTTTTGCGTAATATACTTATTCATTGTATTATGTTCTGCATGAATAATAAAATTATTTGAAATTTGTAGTTTACATTTTTGACAAGGCCTACCTCGGCCTAGTGCATTCTTGGCTTTATTCATTACCTGGTCTGAAGTCATGTCCCCATTGGCTGCAGCAATGGACTTCATCGATAGCGATCCTCGTCAGCAGATTCGCCTTATAGGCCTTCTCCAGACAGGCCATGAAGCGTTTGCTCTTGGCGATCTTCTCGGGCGTCACGTAGAGCAGCTTGAGCTCCGACCGGGCGTCGATCATCTGCCGGTGGACGTCCTTGACGGACTCGGGAGGGGTATTGGAGTTGAGGACGGTGGCGTTCACACCAATCTCTTCCAGTGCCATGGTTTGGTCCTCCATCAGGGACAGGAGAGGAGAAACGACAAGTGTGAACCCTGACCGGGATGAAAGAGGAAAAGGAAGTACAGCAAGAGGTTTTAAAAGAAGATAAAGAATACTTTTATCTTTTACACACAAAATGTACCTGTAATTCATAAATATAATTGAACACATGCATTTCTCTCTGTCTCTATCTCACTATGAGATCCTATAGTTCTATCTATAAACCAGTTTGTGGATACAATCATAATAAATATAAAAAGTACTTCCCCAAAAAATGGGCCTATTTATTATGCTCAATACTTAAAAATGGTATTGGGTGACAAGAGACAGTTTCTCAGATCATGTTAACATTAGTTACAATGCAGAACTGGACTCACTACCTACCCTTGACTAAAGGTATAGACCAGTTTTGGAAACGCCCCCCTCTCAAAAATGAAATGGAAGCTCTTATTACCAATCATGTGAAAGAATATGTTTTGATTAATAAGTGATGATACAAATTTTGCAGGGAAACCGCCTACTAATTGATATATTTGGTAAATTATCATATCTATCCGGCCTGGATAGATATCGCGTAGTTCCATCAGGGACGTGATAGAGAAGGACTGGAATCAAGCCGCTCTCCTTTGACCCCATGCTCCAAGCTGCCGAAAAGTTATGCGCTAATCTGCAACTGTTGACCAGGTGGAGAGATAAAAGAGCGCATGAAATTTTAGGATTTAGAATTCCTACATCAGAAAATTGTATCACAGCAACTGTTCGCTATCCCTTCCAATGATTTCTCATCCATTGTTGAATGTGTAAAGAGTAGAACAAGCGAACACAAATTTGTGTAATTTCATCCTTTTTTAAACTTGTAAAATACAAAAAACACATTAGCAAACTTAATGTTATTGAAGATTGTAAATCATGAATCAAATAACGGGACATTAAAGCATGCACAAATTAGCGCATCATCCTAAAATATTGATTTTTTGACAGGATGTAATTTTTCTTTTACCAACTCTGGCACACAAATTAAAGGAAGGACGGAGTTCTAAATTTGAAAATTTGTTTGATGCACTATTCCCAATAAAATCCCCATATAAGGTTTTTGATTTACACTGACATTTTGCCGGTAATTTAATATTTTGTAATAAATGTAAAACTGGTGCCTGGCTTCTGAAAGTCCACGCAGCGGAAGCGCGGTTCGGAGCATGGAACTTCAAAGCCAAGTGGAATGTTACACATCCCATTGTTACGCTTTAGAACTCAAGAATGCGTTTGAATAAATTACAAGAGTTTCGCCTCCTTTTCTTTCACCTCCCTGGTTCCATATACATCTTTACCAAGACTGGGCAAAATTTCTTATCATTTTGATGATTCCAGAACCTTGCAGTACACACTAATACTTATGTGCTAGATGATCATCCTTTTCTGATCGATTCCACACTGTTTCTTTCACAATGCAATCGCATGACCAGAACTGGCCTATACCTTTAACATTGCCATGCAGGGATGAATATCACGGGACCTACGACCTACCCTTGCTGACCAGCGCTGGTAGCTGGTAGCAAAGACTTTTCCCTCCACCGGTAGGCATGAGGAGGATGACATCCCTGCCGCTCAGGGAGGCATTCATCGTCTTCTCTTGGAGGGGGCGGTATTTCTTGATGCCAAAGACAGTCTCGCACAGGCTGCGGAGCTTGGCCGACCATGGGTAGTCTAGCAGAGAGATAGAGAGAGAGGGGGGAGAGAGGGAGAGAGATTGAGAGGCGGGGGGAGAGATAGAAAGGGGGAGGGAAAGAGAGAGACAAAGAGAGTTATAGAGAACAAGGGAGAGAGAGATAGAGAAAGATAAATATATATATAGGGAGATAGAGAGAGAGAGTGAGCGATAGGAACAAGAAGAGAACAAAGAGGGAGAATAAAAGGAGGTCTTAGCTTAGTAGCTCAGTCTCTCATACAAGGTTGTAAATTATTGTTATCTATGGCTTTCCACTGATAAAAAACTCATCTATTTCAGTTTTCACTTCTAAAAAGGTCTTCTGATTTCATTTCATTTCATTTCATTTCTCTATTATGTCAGTAGAGGATAATTGTTCATATTTACATTTACAATCTTGCTTCACAGTAATTTCACAGGAACAACATATAATTGACAATCATAAGTACTTAATTAATTAATTAATTATTTAATTGATGGTAATATTTTTGTTGTGTACCGTGTATAAGACGCACCCCCGACTTTGAATTTTTTTCGGCGGCAAAAAAGTGCGGGTAATGCAACATTAATTATGGTATATATTTACCTGATTTCTCCCAGTCGGTGGAGCCCGTCTGTAGGCTCAGCTCGTGGAGCCGACTGGTCTGGACCTCCAGCTGCTCCTTCCTCTGCAGGAGCCGTTGCTGCTTCGTCAGGAGCCTCTCTATCTGCTTCTCCACATGCTGGAGCTCCTGGTTCACCTCCTCCAGACCATGT
This sequence comes from Strongylocentrotus droebachiensis, assembly GCA_035222895.1. Classification (NCBI taxonomy): domain Eukaryota; kingdom Metazoa; phylum Echinodermata; class Echinoidea; order Camarodonta; family Strongylocentrotidae; genus Strongylocentrotus; species Strongylocentrotus droebachiensis. The sequence goes on from JAVYIG010007309.1 coordinate 49,693, forward strand.
TGGATATCCAAACTCCCAGCTGTATTAAATCACACATTATAATAATAATAATAATAAATAAAATAATAATTCTACATTTATATTGCGCACAACTCTGCCAGCATAATGGCACCCTTGGGACACAGATCATCAAATCAAATACATTACATGAATATGGTCATAAAATCAAAATTCAACAAATTATATTACAACATGAATAGGCGACGAATGGTCAACTTATGGTCTACAGAACTACTACTAATCTGTAGGCCTATTGTTATCTTGAAATATTTCTTTTAAAGCCTATCTGCACTAGTTTGGCCAGTAGGGATTAGACCTCCCTGCATGGTCACTGACGGGTGGTTATCTCATCAAATCAGCTCTAAATTAACAGAAGAAAAGGGGATCATGGGGGACCAATGGTCACCAATTAGGCATTGTTTGCTATATAGAGGGCGCAAGTAGCTATAAGTAGTACAGTGGGGTTTTAAATGAGAGTAATTCTCACCTTCCATGGCCGAGATAGAGAGATAGAGGGCGCTCTACCTCCAGAAGACTTTACCCCCTACAATCTTGACCGCCGGTCTGTTCCTGATGACTGTCTCGCGACCAAACCGTGAGCCACACTCGGGGCAGATCCCGGGTGTCTTGGTCAGGTCTTCCTTGGTGCGCTCCAAGAAGCACTTGACAAGTCCACCTTTGGGGATCAGAAAACAAACACCACATACATTAACTACATTATCATAAATGATCACATAAATGATAAATACAGGAGAGTGTTTAACAAAGACTAAGACCGACTAAAAGTTGGACTTAACTTTGGCAGGCTGTTCATGCCAATATTTGCTCTCACCATTATGATCTTTAGATTTTTCCTTCAATAATTAATTTTCAAAAATTGTAAATTCTGTAGATTTGTGACCATGATTTGTACGTCCCTTGAGAGACAAATGCCAGTAAATGGTGAGAGCAAACAGTGGCATGAACAGCCTGCCATAGTTAAGTCCAAGTTAAAGTCGATCTAGGTCTTTGTGAAACACTCCCCTGGTTTCCTAAAATTACTTTTCAGTTCAACGGAGCTCTACTTTGGGTTTAGTGTTGTTTATAAGAGCAAATATCTCTGCAATTTTCATCTATTTAATAGGTTTTTCCACCATAGTTCTCCATCTGTATAGAATTCATTTCTAGAGTTAAATCATTCATCCCTAAACATACATGTATTTTACTTGCTGAATGGACAAGTGGAGAAGAAATAAATAAACAACCATAGGATATACAAAATAAACGAAGAAAAGGACTAGGATTGCTTGTCCTTTTCTTTGTTTTGTCATTCTTTTGTAACATTGAATGAGCGTCATAAAGCGCTGGGCTAAAGCCATAGCATTACCCAAACTTGCTATTCATTTTCAAATAAATTATTCTTAAAGGACAAGTCCACTCGAAAGATAACTTACTTTCAATAAAAACAGAAAAATCAGACAAACCAATCAAAAAAAGTTTGAGCAAAATCGGATAACTAATAAGAAAATTATGAATTTTTGAAAAAGTATGTAAAACTATGGAACAATGAGAATCACAACACAAATTGCCAAGATGGGTTATCAGTTTGTGACGTCATGTCCTCACTATTTATCAATTGCTCTATATGGTTTAATCCCATTAATTTCCCTTTTTATTTCCCAAAACTTGATTTCCCCATGCCTTTGCCCAGGTTATATGATTTGTATCATTTTGCGTGCATGACATTTCACAAAATCTTTTATGAACTTTGAAGAATTTATACTATTTTCTGAATATTGCATATTCATAATTATTGATTTTTATATAAATAGTTTATCAAAATTCAAATTTTTCATGATTTAACTGGAAAAACATATTGTGGGAACAAGTATTTAGATTGATTGTCTTACCTGAGCCTCCTTTATAATAAGTGAGCAGCAATGTCTGACACTGTTGACAGTAAATATTTATCAAACGTCTTAATGGTGGCAGCATCTTTTACCAGGGACGGGCTTGGCAGTAATCTGAGAAAAAGAAATATCATAATTTTTTGTTTAAATTTAAAAATTTTGTGTACATGTAGGCCATGTACAAAACATACCCTCAAAGCTTACTCATTGTCCAAGCATGGAATACATGCACCGGATTGGTCACTTTAAATATTACGTTTCTGGTATTGATTTTGGAAAGTTGGGCATCAAAGGAGAGGGCTTTTGCGAGACAATGTGAAAGTGAGATTCTCAATTTCATCCCACCAAGCAGACTCCCTACACTCGATGCGATGGCTACAAACGAAGTCGGGCTAACTCGGACCCGGGGACAACTCGGCCCCGCTGCAAAAACTGACTGTATTTGCAGATTCAGGGTTAGGTTTAGGTTTAGGGTTAGGGTTAGGTTTGGGGTTAGGGTTAGGGTTAGGGTTAGGGTTAGGGTTAGGGTTAGGGTTAGGGTTAGGGTTAGGGTAAAATGACAAAACATGATCGTTTTTGCAGCAGGCAGAGTTGTCCCTGGGTCAGAGTTAGCCCGGATCCCTAGTACAAACATGTGGAATTTCTGCTCCCCCTCCCATTGCTGCTGATAATAAGGATGATGTCATTGATGGTGATAATCATGATGATGTCATGATGTCTGATGATGATGTCAATTTTAATGATATGATGGTGATGATGTGTGATAAAAGTTTCTTCTTCTTCTTCTTCCTCTTTCTCTTCCTCTTTCCCTTCCCCTTCCCCTTCCCCTTCCTCTTCCTCTTCCTCTTCTTCTTCTTCTTCTTCTTCTTCTTCTTCTTCTTCTCCTTCTCCTTCTCCTTCTCCTTCTCCTTCTCCTTCTCCTTCTCCTTCTCCTTCTCCTTCTCCTTCTCCTTCTCCTTCTCCTTCTCCTTCTCCTTCTCCTTCTCCATCTCCATCTCCATCTCCATCTCCATCTCCTTCAACTTCAACTTCAACTTCAGCTTCATCTTCTTCCTCTTCCTTCTTATATTTCTTCTGAATTCTCCTTCTCCTTCTCTTCTTTCTTATTCTTCTTCTAAATTCTCCTTCTCCTAAATTCTCCTTCTCCTTCTATTTCTCCTTCTGTTTCTTCTTCTTCTTCCTCCTCATCCTCCTCCTCATCCTCCTCCTTCTTCCCGAGTATCTCCTCCTTCTTCTGGCACTCAGCTCGGTCGTGGTCTCATTTACACTCTCACTCTCAGCTCTAACTCCGGGAAGCTCCAACCCCGGAGTTATCTCAGCTCAGGAAGGAAGTTGTATTTGTACGAGTGGGACTGGGCAAAATAATCTGCAGCAACATTCACGCACATCTACATAACCAACAACTAAACAGAATTGGTAAGGTCAAATATATCACCTCATAATGACTCAGAAATTACAAAGTTGCATCTTATATGTTCAAATGATAATTCTAAATTACCTTTATTCATCACATCTGGGCTTCTCTAGTCACGGACCTTCGGTGAAAATAATTGCACCAAATTTCTGTTTATTTGCCGCCCTCTTGTGTTATGTATAAAATCACCTGTTAAAAGGGGAATTTCCCTGACTGTGCTGTCCACTGTATAGTTTGATTGATGTTAGACTCTCAACTTGGTCAAAGTCAAACTGGAAGTATTGTCATCTAAAATTCTTCTCTTGTACAGATATTTTACATACGGTAGCTTTGTGCTGATTTAATTGATTTTGACAGTGTTCACTGGATGCAAGTTGCTAGTTGTGAGTATCGTGAATCATGTACTTTTTTAGTTGTAGTATCGTTGTAAGTTGTAGATCTGTACAACATTTATTTTTCAAACGACTTCTTCATTTTTTCTTGTATTGGCCGTGGCAACCTTTTCCGTTTTATGTATTTCTTCTTCCTGTTCACTGCGATCTACCACAAGCGTATGCCCTGTTTGATTGATCATTACTTTCTATTAATGGTGCATTTTCATGTCTGTTTGATTGGATATAGATCTAGACCTATTTGTTTTAAATCATAATTGTCATCCGGCCCTTTACTTTACTAGGCTTTTAATACTTCACCATGTTTACATTGTGTCAATTTCCTCATCGGTCAGGAAATCAAATTATGGCAGATTCCAAATTAACCAAGAACTCAAATAAATTGCCCCTCCTCCAACTTACGAGGCCCAAGAAAAAAATGTTGTTCAGCTTATGAAACTTTCCTTTAATTGTGACTTGCAATCTTTTGTACTTTAACACCTTATATTTTGTATCAGTTCATTAATAGTGCTTATTGAATTTATTCATTATTCTCTATAGCTGTTTGATGAGACACATGTACATGGCCACATGCGTCTTTATTCAGTCTTAGAAACATGTTTTTTCATCTCAAAATTGTTTCTTTTACTTTTTGATTAGAAAGCTAGTAAGTCAAATTATGGCAGATTCCAAACGCACAACTCGGACAGACATCCTCAAGGAGAGCGTTACAGAAAAAGTTGATCACTACAGTGAGCTTGCAAGACAGCAAGGCCTAACGACAGACGTTATCGATGACTGCATCATGTTGGCGCTCCGAGCTAAAAGACCTACAATTACAAAGAAGGTTTCTCAGTTTTGGAAAAAGCTGGCAAAAGTGCTGATTATCACAGCAGCCATTTTGGTTTTTCTTGTTTTCATCATTGTCAACCACAAACCAAGCAAGCGCTTTGTTGAGCTCCTGACTTACAACACATCTTATCCCTTAATGAGAGCTGTTCGATTACTGAGTCTTCCTCTCGCAAGGACTGTTGATCTAACTGGTAAGTTAACTCAAGTTTTTATTAACTAGTACTTTAATAATTTGTGACATTACAAAATCCATAGGCCGATTCAGACATTTTCCTTTTAAAGATTATAAGATATTATCTGTCACATATGTACAAAAAATTAATATGATTTAGGGAAAAAGCATTTTGATTTTAATGCAAAGCTGTGATATTAGGTTTCAAATGTTACATTCATAAAGCTATAAAAAGCTTCAGATATTAAGTAACCATTAGCAAGAAACGTTCTTCACATGTTAAGAACTAATTATAATTTAGGATTTTTTTATAGATAAAAATAAGTATGAACTACATGTCGCAATGAAAACTAGTAGTTTTTACAAGTTTTACTGAAAGTCTCTGAAACAATAATATTGATTCTTTTTCATCAAATATCATTTGCATTGACAGCCAGACTAATCTCCTTCTTCGATTGAATTGATGATCACATTTTTCTTCTTCATTACATTCTTTATCTAGGTATCTATTACTCTGAGTGCACCATACCAAACCCCCTGTATACCGGATTTAATTCTGTACCTGACTGCTATCCGTGCAAGTTTGTGACTAGTATTGAGATTATCCAGGGGACTTCAAGCTTCTTTGGTTTTGGACGTCCTTTCATACTTGAGGTATTTATTTATATATTTATTCATTTTGTTTAACAAACTGCTACTTGCCCTGAGGGCCTGCACAATAAAAACAATGTACATGTATATAAAATATTCACAGACTAAGCAAGTACAAATTGAACACATTGATAACATAAAAAACAAAGTTTATGAAAACAGATAAATAACGTAAGAAACAAAGGTTATGAAAACAACATTGTAAAGTGTAAATAATTATAAACCCATGATATGAACAAAACATCCAAATTGATTAACTGCCTAGTCCTAGTAGGCTTTTTGGCAGGACTTATAGTTTACCCTTGGTAATTAAGGCAAATCAGCATGAAGCTATCAGGATTATTATTAGTGGTACAGTTTAACTCTGCATAATTTGAAAAATCTGTTGGAACCACTTCAGATAGTACAACTTATGAAAAATTTGAATTACCGGTAGTCGGATGTGTAAATAACACATATTTTGCATGGTTTGCTTTTAGAAAAATTGATTCGACTTCAGGAATATTCGACTTGTGAAACTTTGAGTCATGCAGAGTCTACTGTACCTGTCTTCTCATTCGGTAATTGGCATTTTATTACAGGATCCAAAAATCAATCAGTTCACATATGGCGAAACGCAGAAATGGTACCGTACAAACCAGAAGATATTTAGCCTAGCCAGAGCAGATCACGTTGAATTTACCAATCCATTTGTTCATTCAATGTCGGATGTATTCGCAGAGGAGAGAAAAGAGGAGGATATTGAACAGTCTTCGTTTTCTTTAGAATGGTGAGTGAATGTATATCACAAATTTAATGACATCTTGTTATCTTTTTCTTGTTATTATCTTGAATATCTAATTGTCATTGTTTAATTGTCAGTTTTAATAATATGTTCCCCTCTGAATCAATTATTGTTGTTCATTGTTTATATTGTTTACATGTAAATATGTTATATGGACCTATATCTGCTCGTGCAGCTGAGTTTTGGATAAAGTCTTGAATTGAATTGAAATTTGTTTCCACTCCACTATACCACACAGAGCTACGTGCACTTCCACTATTCATTACAAACATATACAAACAAGCACGCTTGCGTGCACATGCACACACACACACGCACGCACGCACACACGCACACACACACACACACACACTCACACACACAATATATATATATATATACACTTGCACAACACACTCACAAACTCATACACAAAGATCGTTTGAACACTTTTTCATTTTAAGGTTTACCTTAAGATTTTTTTGTTTTTGTTTTTTTTGAGGCCGCCATCCTTGTCAAGCTTTGCTTATTTTTGCGGTCTCCTGCACTTTTCCAATAGAAAAGTTCTGATAATACTTTAAATTTATGATTATATGTTATGGAAATATTAAGTTTCGTTATTATATGTACATATATTATGTAAAAAAACATTTTGACATGAAGAAATTATTGTTTGTTTATGTTGTATTATACCTTACATTTATATGTTCTTTGTTATTCAGTTATATTTTATTTGGAAAAATGCAGAAATAAAATAAAATTTAAAAAAAATCAAAATGAATCAAATGAAGATCATCTCTGTTCTTGATGCTAATCATAAAGTGTTCCTGTAGTGGTTAAAATAATATTAAAGGGATCCTTTAATAATGTTAAAGCTGAGATGCATGGCCCTACAGGCTATCAGTTTCTGTGATATGGTGTTATATTGAAGTCCTAAAAAAAGTGCGCTTCAAAATGATTAAGAAGTGCCTCAAAAAAGTAAAAACCTTTTTTATGACCGGTTTTACCATACTCGTTTTCCCCAATAGACTGTAGTGTTATGAAAACCGTTTGGCAAACGCAAAATTTGATTTTGATTTTCAATCATAAATATCTTGATAATCAGACAGACAGGCTTGTAAAAGTCATGGGGTTCGATTCTGACTGACCTAAAGTTTTATAATTATCATTGCAGCATGAGATAAATCAAGGATTTTTTTAAAGGATCTAAGACAAAGTTACTGGATCCCTTTAAAGAATTAAAAGTTTGAGTAGGCCTTTATGTAAAGTTTGCTGATACAAACTTTGACGAATGATGTTTACCTCACCACTTACCGCAAAGACTTTCAGATTTTTTTTTAAAGGCAAAAATATGATTTCTCTCTCATTTCAGCTATAACTACTCCCTCTCTCCCATGAATTCTTGATCCACCACTGAACATACTAGTACAAATAATTATGATTATTCTTTCTTCTCTCACTTTTCCCCCTCTCTCTCTCTCCCTCCCTCCCTCCCTGTCTCGCCTGAGCCCCTCCCCTTTTCTCTCTTTTTATTACTCTCCTTCCTCTCCCTATCTCTCTCTATCTTGCTCTCTATCTCACCCCATCCCCTCTGTAATAGTAATGGTTTATTTATCTCTCTTTCTTTCTATATGCTGATAGGAGAGCAGCCAGTGCTGGTAGCGTTCGTCTGATCAGGAACCTGTGTGGTAAGCCCAGCTTTATCCCTCCAGAATCGGAAGTCTTCCCAGAGATGTTTCTGATCATCGAGTCTTCCTCCTCCTATGCCCATCTTCTGGTATGTCAAAGCCGCGATCCAACATTTTTGCTCTTGATCAAAGATTCCCAAAGTTATATGTTTAGGTGTAGGGTTAGTGTTAGGTATTATTGTATTGTGTCCAGCTAGGGTTCATGTTTGGAATTTTAGGAGGAACCTATAACCATGGAGCATTTGGTTTGTGGATTTTTTCTTTCTTTCTTCTTTATTGTTGTTATTTTTCTGTTTCTTATATTAATGTACCGGTATATATTTTAACTTTTGATTACGGACATTGATGAATGTTAATACCGAGAGTGGCCTTGACAGGTCAATGGCCTTTGCTGAAGGATGTGTATTTTACAGAGTCGACCCCTCTCTCGCTCTCATCAAAAGAAATGTGTCATACTGTAATTGTTATTGTTGATCTGATGATAAATGAATTATAGTACTAGCTAATTCAAATAGCCAAACCTGTCTTAGCGGCCACCTCTCAATAAAGGCCACTTGTCTATAGTGGTCACCTATATTGTCTCGATCCCCAGAGAAAGAAATGTGTGTTGTACCACCTGTTTACAGTGGCCACTTTTTCTGTTTTCCTTGATTTGCCTTTAAAGCCCCTCTAAAGTGCTGGGAGCCCCAAATTTGCAAGAAATTTGATGGCAAAATTTCACTGAAATTGTATAATTTAAATATATATATATAATTTAAAACACAATTCTGCAAAGTCCCCCCCCCCCCCAAAAAAAAAAATGTCTTTAAAGACAAATATTGATAAAAGAATACATATTTGGATTTTTTTTTTTTGTACGCAGAAAACATAAATTTCAGATTCTTTCATCAATATTCGACTCAAACACATTCGTTTGGAAGATCCTTGCAGAAATGTGTCTTAAATGGCACCCTCTTTCACATTAAGATAAAATTTAAGTGGCATTTTGCCATCAAATTTGTGGAGCTCCCAACACTTTAGAGGGGCTTTAAAGACAGGTTTGACTGTATTTTGCTCAGTATTTCTCTCATTGTGTCTGTCCATGCAGCCTAAACCTGCATTCCTGGGCTACGTCTGGTTATCTCAATCTCATGGATCCAGGGAGGTAGTCTTGTCTCCGGTCCCCACATGCAAGAACAACTGCACCGATATCTCAGTGGTGCTCGAACCTGGGCATGTTTGTGAGTATCACCTCTTAAAGCCCCACTGCACTACTTATAGCTATACTTGCGCCCTCTATATGGTCCCCCTTTTTCTTTTGTCAATTGAGAGCTGATTTGATTAGATCACCACCCGTCAGTTACCATGCAGGGAGGTCTAATTCCTCCTGGCCAAACTAGTGCAGATAGGCTTTAAAGGTACTATGTCCCATTTGCAGGCCAAAAAAATGAAAAGGTTAAATTCCAACTGCATTTGAAAGACAATACTAATTTAGAACTTCCCTAAAAAAGGGGGCTTAAATGTCTTTAAGTGGGAAAAAATGACTATTAGTTGTCAAATCGACTTAGGAGCTATAGAGCCAGTAATTAATAGACTGATTTTTCAGACCATTGTACCGAATAGTCGTACATTTTATGCTGCGCAAAGATTCAATCAGTTTAATTTTGGCCATTACAAGAAGTAGGTTATTGATGTAGACAAAAGCTCATGTACCCTTTACAGCTCATTTTATGTATGTTATTATCAAAGATGAAAAGCCTGTCGGTCACTCAATAGTGTCTGACAGTGAAGTCTAGCAAGTAAACGGGTTTCCTTGCATAATTTGAATATTAGGACACTGCTAAAGTTTCACAGATAGAACATACATAACATATTCATAATTCCTGCAAAGTTCTACAGAATTTGATGTTGGCTGCAAAAGGGACATACCGTAGTATCTTTAAAGCTAATCTAGCAGTGAAGTGGTGGATTATTTTATTGGGGGGGGGGGGGCCGGGGGATGTATAACAGGCCCATCGATCCCCCTCCCCTACTCTTTTGAAACCTAAATGTCGTACCTTATGTACACAAAATTTTGCTCCCATAATTGTGTAATTTTTCAGAAATGTGCCCCTCCCCACTTTTGATACAAGACCTTGGAGCTGCCCCTAGTCATTTCAATTATGACGCATGTTTTTCAAACGATTGTGCCGGTAAACTGTTAACTTGATTTCTTCAATCGTTAAGAGTTCATTTTACTGTAGAAGTGTTGCCGTAATTATATCTCGCATTTATAATTATGAAATATGAATATAAATGTATTTATTCCTGTTATTTTCTGCAAATCCAAAACCATCTGTGGATCGGGAGCTAGCGAATGGGGGGGGGGGGGGGAGCTGACGAGAAATAGTATATTATATCATGAGACATTTTAATTTATGACGCATGTTAAATGTAGGCAATAAGAAATTGAGGGGCACATGCACACTATAAATAATTATCCATATTTATGTACATAGTTTTCAATTGTTAAATGTTATATTGTATTTTCTATCATTTGTATTTTCACTGTAAAAAAGCCATTGGAAGCAAAATTTTTATGTAATGTTTGCATGCATGGACCAATAAAATAATCTTGAATCTTGAATCTTGGGTAATGGTATTGCATGACCAGAGAAGTATCATAAGCATGGCATACTTCTGATTTGTTTATAATGCAGAAAAATTGTTGGTTTGATTAAAGGAAAATGTGATTGAATGCATGGAAATTAGAAATTCACTGAACAACACTGGTTTTTAACATTATTATAGACCGATTGGTCTCATCTCTCGTAGATTTGCTCATTACCGAACTTTTTTCATATGTACAATGCTAATCTTCTTCTTCTTCTCTTAATCTTCATAAGACCATGCAGCCTATCTAATCCTGAAGATATGTAAAGGAAGATTACCCAGACACTAAACACCGGTTTACACCGTAATGATTATATTCAGAATTTCAGTGTTTATTTTAAAGCCCCACTGCACTTATAGCTACTCAACTTGCGCCCTCTATATAGCAAACAATGCCTAATCGGTGCCTGTTAGTCCCCCTTGATCCCCTTTTTCTTGTTAATTGAGAGCTGATTTGATGAGATAACCACCTGTCCAGTGACCTTGTGGGGTGGTTTAATCCCTCCTGTAAACTAGTACAGATAAGCTTTAAAGCTTATCTGCCATAGTAAAGAGGGCGCAAGTAGCTACAAGTAGTGCAGTGGGCCTTTAAAATAAGTGTTCATTTCAATACAACAATTTTTGTCTTCTTTTCTCTCTCATCTCTTTACAGTGTTCCTTGATATGAGGTACTGGGATCTTCAGTCCTTTCCGTTTGGAGACAGCGTCAGTATATCCTGCATGGGATCCTTTGCTTGAATGAATTATGCTGTATTCCAAACATTTATCAAAGGCCAGGACCTGGTCTTATAGTCTTGTGATCAAAGATCAGGCTCAGATCTCTGCTCTTCAGCAAGCTAGGTACCGATACCAGACCCAAAGACCAAGGCCCATAACCTGTTGACTTCTGAATTCTCCAATACCCATAGGCATCATACAGGAAACACCCGGGGGGGGGGGGGGGGGGAGTTTCACAAAGATCCTAAGTTGTACTTATCTCTAAGTTGGACTTAAAAATTATGGAAAGCATTAGCATCTCATAAAATATTTTGTAAAATTTATTTTAAAAGGCATAAAATGTTGATTCAAATCATTTATATTTTCTATTATCGAGGAGGTTTCATGTTCTTGATGTGGAATTTATAAAAAGTCTAAGACACTTGAATTTTCATTTTTGAATATAATTTATTTTAAGGCTACAAATGGCTCTCCATAATATTTAAGTCCAACTTAGAGTTAAGTTCGACTTGGGATCTTTGTGAAACACCCCCCGGGTTATAGTAGGCAGCGGGTTAATTTTAATGCAGTCTTGTGCTCAGAGACCTGAAATCTTGACTTCTGCATGTTGCAAGACCAGGACCCAATCTTACTCCTGCGCTCAAAGATAAAGCTCAAATATCTGCTCTGCAACCAGTACTGATATCCGACCTCTGTTCAAGGACTAAAACTTGATCTTACATATAGTCCTGTGCTCAAAGTCCAGGCTCTAATCTTAGACATCCGCTGCAAGACCAGGACTTGCTCAGATCTCTGGTCTCATCTTGAGCCAGGTACTGATATCAGACCTCTGCTTTGGGACCCAGACCTGAAGAAAAACAACTCTTGCAGGGCAAATAATAATGCCCCTGGTAATGTAAAATGGCAGCCATTTTCGGCCAATATGAAATTAGTTAGTTCGTTCACAATAACCTATGGCAAACAAGCACTACAAACTTCTTCTTTTTTCTTGGGGGGGGGGGGTACCTTTCTCTTTCTCTATGTATACATTTCCCATTCCTTAATCAATTTCTTCAACACATGATACTTACATGGTATTTTTGAAAGGCCATATGTGTATAAATAGTGCTTCATGTATATATATATTTTGTTTAATTGTATAATTTGTAATGTCTGTTTTCAGATGTTTAAAGTGTACCATATTTTGAAAGTACACTGTACAAGTGTGGTATATGTATATTTTGTAGTATGATATATCAGTAAAGTTTATGCTCCCAGATGTTCTCCTTGATATATATTTTTGTAAGTACGCGTATGAATGATAAAATGTGCATAGATTATAATGTCAAATTATGGGAGCATTGCGGAAATAAAAACCTACAAAATACATGTGGTGTTCCTGACAAATTATTTTTGACTGGTATGCAGATGTTGAATTGAGTTAAAGCAGAAAAATCAGAGAAACAAGTAACAATTGGTTAAAATTTGAACATGCGAGAATGTTACAAAGTTTTGGAAATTTGTAATCCCTGTTCATATGGGAATCTCAATTTGGCGCATTATTCTTTTAACCGATAATTTTGTCATTTTGTATGGGTCAAAGTCACATTACTAATAAATACCAATCAGTAATTCAATTGGGTTTTCTGATTACAACAAGAATCTACAGCTTTTATATCTCTCAATCCTCCCTCTTTCACATGGTGCAACCACAAGCCTACTGTATATATAGCTTTTATATTGTTTTTCCAATTTCGTTTCAAACTTCTAACCAGTACCGTAGGCATCTCCAATATATTGTTGGGTTATTTTTACTTCTCAGGAATAGGTTGGATGTGCCTTTAAGATTTATTTATAGGATCATAATTGCACACAGCTCCAAAGATTATTTTCACACTATAATACAGCGAGTAATAAACCAACAGGAGATGCACAAGACCTAAAAATTTAAGGAAATTTATTTCTCCGATTTCTATCTCTCTCCCTCTCCTTCTCTGTCATGTCACTCTGGCTTCCTGCTCATTGATATCTTCTCAATTTCGATTTCTTGGCTGCTGTTCTCTCTGTGTCTTTGCTTTTCTTTGATTCTCTCTCTCTCTCTCTTTGCTTTTTTTTTCTCTCTCTCTCTCTCTCTCTCTTTGCTTTTCTCTCTCTCTTTGCTTTTTTCTCTCTCTCTCTCTCTCTTTGCTTTTCTCTCTCTCTCTCTCTCTTTGCTTTTTTCTCTCTCTCTCTCTCTCTTTGCTTCTCTCTCTCTTTGCTTTTCTCTCTTTGCTTTTTCTCTCTCTCCTTGCTTCTCTTTCTCTTTGCTTTTTCTCTTTGCTTTTCTCTCTCTCTCTTTGCTTTTCTCTCTCTCTCTCACTTTGCTTCTCTCTCTTTTTTTTTCTTCTGTCTTTGCTTTTCTCTCTCTCTCATTGCTTATCTCTTTGCTTTTTTCTCTTTGATTTTTCTCTCTCTCTGGCCAACTCGCTTTTTTTCTCTCACCTCCTCTCTCTCAAACGTTTCTTGATATGACTGTTTTTCTCTCTCTCTCTTCTTATACACATCATTCCTAACCAGTTATCCTCATCAAACTGACATCACGACATCACGCCCACTGTTTGCATGGAGGTAGAATCTTCATGGGAGCACTTAAAGATAAACTTTAGTACTGGTAATGCGATTGCATTGTGAAAGAAAAGGTGTGAAAGGATCAGAAACAGTTGATCATGTAGCATTAAGTATTGGTGTGCACTGCAAGGTTCTGGAGTCATCAAAATCATAATAAATTTGACAGAGTCTTGGTAAAGTAACAAACACTCACATAGAAAGCTATATGTGGGACAACACACATGGTGTCGGGGATGGTACTACCTTGGTTTCCTCGTCTTTCTATGCTCATTACTCAGCCAGTATACATTTTCTTCCAAAATTGTTTGGCACATGTCATTTATTTGTAATCTTGAACATTCAGTGTAAGTTTCGTTTGATTCTGTGAGAATTATTTTTTTTTTTTTACCAGTACTGGAGTTTATCTTTAATTTCGCTAAGCCAACGTAATCTCACATATTCCACTTTTAGAGCACTCTCTAGCCTCAATTTGGAGCCAGACAATTATACACAAGCTAACCACACTGTGTGAATTTACATGATGTATTTATTCCATGATGTCGTACATTGCAACCACAATTACTGCTATGAGAACATAGCAAATGAAACCCCCCTCAGCCGATGAGTGTGTGTCCGTAGTCCAAGAGCTTATTCACAAGGTCTTGGACCAATATCCCCCCTATGGTACTAGCATCACCACCATCCCTCCTAGACCCGGTCTTAACGGTAGGACTTCTGGTAGCGGGCACGGGCTCCTGGACCACCAAACTTCTTGGGCTCGCAGCGCCTGGGGTCAGCGACCAGGAGCGCTCGGTCGTATTGGATCAGGATGTCCTTGATCTCTTTCTTGGAGGCTTCGTCAACGACTGCAGAATGACAAAATAAAATAGATTTCTAGGTGTGAGCAAAGCAATTATCCATGTGAATGTAGGTGAGACCAACAACAAAAAATAATAATAATATTACAGTTTATAAAGAGAAGGTCGAGTTCTGGGGAGAGGTAACAAATAATTTGTGAGCGTTATCATTGTTATTATGCAAGTGTGGAAGAACATCAGAGAAAAAATTGCTCCCTGAAAAGCATGGCTCTCCAAATGTCTTCATATTCTAAATATGACAATTAATAGCTTAAAAAGGAAGCCCGCTTTTATGCCACATGTTTGTGAATTCCCATATGGGTCATTCCATCGGGTTGGGTCATAAATTGTGACATGAAGGTTCAAAATTCAGAGTTGGTGAATAATTTGTTTATTGTTATATTCTGTTTCTAACACCAATCCTACAATAGATTCCATTGGAATTGTGTGTATTCCTTTGCACACTTTCACTTAAAATGAAAAAACAGACACAACAAAATACCAACGTTACAAGGACATCTTTTTTTACTTGCTCATTTATTTTCTGACCTGAAACTTTGTTACAGTCTGTACTCCACTTTTTTTTGGCGTGGAAAACATTAAGATGATGGGAGCAATAGTTTAGAATACTCAAAACTTGAACACAGCAACATTATATCAACTTATAAACATGAAACAAATGAGGAACTAGCAATTTTCAGATCATGTTTTTCTTCTAAAGGGTTATCTTTTCTCTTGCATAGAAAATCTTGGCTGCATTCTAAGAAATGTGCCAATTAATTGATGCATGAAACATATTAAATGAGATGATGACACAAATGAAAGGAAAGCTGCGAGATTTATGGTCTATATTCACCTCAACACCTTGAGTTACCAATGTTACATGGACATCATGTCCGAGTAACATCCGTATGATATTAGAGTTACTGACCTCTTATACTCATTTAAACATGACAGACTATATCAAATGTCATCTGAAATATCTTTCATCCATTGACCAGTAAATAAAAAAACAAAATATTCATACAATAGGTGTATTGGTTGATATTAATGATTAACTTTATACTTCTTCAAAATAGTGATTAGATTGGAAAGATCTTCGTTTCCAGGAATATTTCGATGACTTGTTATTTTGCCTGCTCTCTTGATCGATCACTCTGCCGGAGCTGAATCCTCAGGCAGCAATCTAATAAATATGCATGAAAAGAAATAAATAAAAACAAATGAGTAAACAATATTAAATGAGATAAAAATAAAACAAAACTGTAAATTGCTTCTGTGACTTTTCATTTCAAAATGTGTGTTCTGGTTGATAATTATGAGTACTTGTACATTGTAAGAATTAAGGATCGAACAACTACACAGAGGATTGCAAGATGGATAGGGAGACATCATCCTCACGTTTGGCTCGTTTTGCATGCCCAAATAGAAGTAGGTATTTGGTTTTCATTTATTATTATTTATTATTCTTTTAAGTTAAATATTTGTGTTAAATTATTAATTTCTTAATTTTTTTGTTGTTGTTATTTATCATTATTGTTTTATATCTTATTTTTTGGAGGGGAGGGTAGGTGGTGAAAACCCTTTAACCTCCCTTTAACCTTTGTAGGAGGGGGGGTGGGAGCCACATGGCAAACATCAATAATGATTTTATTTTAACAAAAAAATATTTTAAACAAATTATTAAAAAAAAAAAAAAAAAAAAATCATTATGTAGATCTATCCAATTCTAATTGAATCGGGGGAGGGGTCGCATGCCCTCTCCCCTTTAGCTCTCTCCATTTTTCTCTATCTCAACTCCAACCCCCTTTTTTGCCCAAAAGTTGGATATGTCGGGCCTTAGACTGAACTTCCTAACAATTTTAAATAACTTGTGTTTTTCCTTAGGCTTGGCCATCATTTTTCAATGACAATTAATGGCATCATATAATTAATATTAATTAATTTAACAGTTGTGAGAAAAATTCTGAGGTATAGGAACATCAGTTATATCTTTATTTACGGGATTCTGATAACAAAATTCAATTTCTGTCTAAGAAATTAGCTTTTTAAGGGGAAAAGTCCGGCAACGATTTTGCATGTTTCGTTATAACACATATATCAGTATGTGGGACAACAGTAAAATATTCACTCACACGTGATGGTTTTGAAACCGTTTTAAGCTATAAATAACACAATTTTAAACGGAATTACAATTAAACAAAATGGAATATCATTGTCTATGATAATAATTCGGGCTATAAAAATAACTTAAAATACATATTACGTACCAATTTGGGCGCTGACGGGCGAAAATGGCTGCCCGACGTTATATGGACATTGTCACGTTTGTGGTTGCAGCTCAGGGGTAGGTCGTCGCACACCATCAAAAAACATGTGTGCGCGTTCATGAATAACTAGCAGGTCATTTTAACACCAAAAACTGAAGCTAGCGGGCTGGTTTGATCTCAAACACCGTAATTTCACACCGACGTTACCAAATTATGAAGGACATCGCGGGGGATTGTTGTGGTAAATTAATTATTTTCTTGTATTTACCGACCGATTTAATCGTCATTCTTTTAACATATGTTCATCAGGGGTTGTACCTTCCTAATAAGATGAAAGTTTCTGAGAAAATATCCTGCTAAATTTGTGTAAAATGCTAGATTACCGCCGTTACGAAAAAAGTGCTTAGGACATTGTTGGTAACGTCGGTATTGTGTTTTTTCAATATGGGATAACTTGCCGATTTTTTGCACATTTCACCTGAGCTTCTCAGACATAGTAGGGGTATTAAAGGTGACATGTTTTAAGTAGGAAACATTGCATTATGATGAATTTTTTTCCAGAAATGAGTTCATGAAAATGACTTGTTTTCATGTCACAACTTTCACCCTTAAAATCGCTGAGACATCGGTAGTTAAACTCTCACCAAAAAAAAAATATGATGAACAAATTTCTGTTTTCATGTTTATTTATTCTGTCATACATTACTCTTAAATAAAATATACTTTTAATTTTCTAAATATACATTTAAATTTGAGAAAATAGCTTCTAAACATTCAAACACATGAAAATGCTGAAAAGACCCAACCCGATGGAATGACCCATATACATCTTTCTGTGTACAGTGCTTGTTACTTCAACAAGACTGGGCAAAATTTCTTATCATTTCAATGACTCCAGAACCTTGCAGTACACACCAATACTTATAGATGCTACATGATCACCTTTTTCTGATCGATTTCACACCGTTTTTTTTCACATTGCAATCGCATGACCACAGAGGGGCATTGAGGCCAATCAAAAGGGCATCCACAGCCATGGCCTTGGTAGCCCTGGATTAATTTAAGCCCTGGGTCAATGATACCATTGCCTAACACTTTTAACAATAGTTGAACGTAATACTTACACTTCTGGTAATAAGCAACCAGAGACTTGGAGATAGCTTGCCTGATGGCTGAAAAGGAAATCACAAAATAAATATTAATTGGATACAGATTTCATGTTCTTATAGAAAATGACTACAGAGGAATTCATCAATAGATATTTTTTTTAATTGTTTTACAACAACAACAAAACTCTTCCATTTTGAGACCGACATGAGGTCACAAAATGTAATGTGACTTTTCAAAGATACATCAAATTGTCACAATTTGATGCCAGAAGATGCGGATGATTTAAAGAAACAGTTACAAAAAAGATAAAGCATAATTTTACACAATGAAATACAGTTGAGCAATAGAAGAGGGAAGAGACATACCCTCTTCCCATGACCTCTGAAGGTTCAATAGAAACCTTGGGTAAGCTCAAATCTTTAGAAGTAATCTTTATGCAGGACTTGCACAGCTATAACACTCAAAATCTCGCATTACAGTGGTCCCTTCATATACCAATTAAATTCCTTCTATACTAGAACTTTGTTGTAATGAGAACACAAAAAGGGGTCACTGTAGACAGGTAGCCTTTATCAGAGCTGCCAACCTCCAGAACAGAAAATCAGTAATCACAAGGCTCAAAATCAGTAATTTGGGGTATAAATCAGTAATTTCTTATGCGGCGCTATGAATCTAAAAAAACGACACGCCAACACTGCGCGGACGCATGATTATCTGAAATTTTTGGTGATTTTACTCACACAAAGATGTTAAGTATTGAATTTCAGGTCATCACAACACAGTTTATCATGAAAAATGGCTCCTATTCACAGCACTCGCTACGATAAATCATATTTAATTCATTAAAAAAAAAAAAAAAAAAATTAAATCCGTAATTTGAGACAACATTCCGTAATGGTCGTTAATTTCCGTACCAATTACGGGAAATCCGTACTAGTTGGCAGCTCTGCTTTATATAGAGGTGGCTGCTAAGACAGGGTTGACTGTACTTTTCTTGTGGTAAGAGTTTCATACTACAGTGGAACCTCATTATAAAGAGCTCTGATATAACACAGGGTATCTGTTATAACAAGGTGATTTTGCTGGTCTCAGAATATTATAGTCGTTTGGGTTCTTTTATCCAGATATAACGAGACTCCAGAGGTTAAAAGGCAATTGTTATGGTCCCAAGGACCTCATTATAACGAGGTTCCACTGTACAGTGTTAGTTCATCTGCACTAGTTTGGCCGGGAGGGATAAGACCGCCCTGCGCGGTCACTGACAGGTGGTTATCTCGTCAAATCAGCTCTCAATTAAACGTAAGAAAAAGGGGACCATGGGGGATCAACAGGGACTGCTTAGCCAATGTTTGCCCTTTTATAGAGGGCGCAAGTAGCTACAAGTAGTACCGTCCTGCTTTAAAGAAGTTTCTCTGTATATTTGGTTGATGCTTACCATAGATCTGTGCAATACGTCCACCTCCCTTGACTCGCACCCTGATGTCAACACCAGCGAAGCGGTCCTTGCCCAGGAGATACACAGGCTCCATAAGCTGAAAATACCAACAACAAAAAAGCATGAAATATATACAATCCAGAGTCGAACAATCCTCTTTGAGTGATTATTTTGTCTGTTGTTTACGTTGTAAACATTGTGCAATTATTTAATAAATAAAAGCAACAGGTTGGAAGTATCTGTCGACCTTTCAATTATCTTTGTCATTAGCTCTGCAAGGAGAGAGGGGGGGGGGGGTCATTAAAAAAATTCCCTGTAATGAGCAATTACTTGCTAGTTTTCTGTCAACTAAAAAAACAGTACTCTTTCGTACTAACAAAGTATGAGTTGAAAAGGAAAAAACAAATTAATACTCTAACCTCATTCCAAACTCCAAACCAAGACTCAAAACATAAATATCTTTCAGACCAAACACTTAACCTAACCCTAACACTAAACCAAACCAAATCATAATTTCAATCACCACACTAACACCAATTCTAAATCTTTGACAAAATAAAACACAGTGAGAGTTACAGGAGCAAATGTTGTATCATAAATGGTTTACCTTTGATTGGAGGGCCAGAGGCTGGACGAGCTCCAGAGGGTGACCGTTGACCTTCAGTAGTCCATTGCCTTGCTTGCAGTGGGCAACAGCTGTGGCCGTTTTCTAATGAAGAAATAATGGAGATCATATTAGTAAATTCACAGTATTCATATAAGAAAATTGAACAAGGTTTTGGGGGTGCGAGACAGCAATAATTAGAAACTGTCAAAAGTCAAATAATTAGAAAGGATAATGAGGTTTACTTCTAAAGTTCAGGGGTTATTTTGGGGCATGGATTTGAAAGATATACTCATGAAGATTTCTCTTTTGATAAGTATACATTTTTCTGGGTCTGTATGCATGGGTCCCCTGTAAAATATGAAAACTG
The DNA here is from genome assembly GCA_035222895.1 of Strongylocentrotus droebachiensis. Taxonomy (NCBI): domain Eukaryota; kingdom Metazoa; phylum Echinodermata; class Echinoidea; order Camarodonta; family Strongylocentrotidae; genus Strongylocentrotus; species Strongylocentrotus droebachiensis. Next base: position 70,052 of record JAVYIG010007309.1, read on the forward strand.
AGTGGAAATTGGAAGGAGGGCATATGTATTGGGTAGGGAATATGGATACTCTACGTATAATACTGAAGATAAAAAACAATAAACAGCTCTTGTTTAATGGAGGTTTTATTTTTATATGCACATAAGTTAAACCTACCAAACTTTGTACAGTACAAGAATGGTAACTTGAACACATTACAACACAAAAAGATCACATAACACATGAGTCTCCACCATACACACTCAGCCACAGCTCAACAACGTAAAGACTCAGTAGTGCAGTAAAAACACTAATTCTGCTGCTACATACATATGTATGCAATGTCTACCCTAAAATTCCAAAGCACAAAAAAAAGCTAACAGTAAACAGAGCCTGGCACTTGCATTCATGACATCTTTTTTACTGGAAATTGCTAATGCTAACATGGGAGGTGGTGCAAGTGCACAAACACTAGAGAGCTTAATATGCAGTACTAATATTATATTAGTCAACTGACTGACCATGATATTGAAAAAAGGTCACTTCTTTAACTTATTCCACTGAACTTCAGACTTGTAAACATTAAAATTAAAGAAAGTATTTTAAAAATATTTAGCTCTCATGATATCCGGTTTTCCACCAAGGCAGAGTTTGCCCATTTTCTGCTTTCTTTACTTCTTTCTTCTGAAGGTTGGATTTCCCTAAAATTTGTTTGGAAATCTAATCATTTGCCGCAAATTATGCATTGCTTATTTCAAAATGTCGTGCAGGCATTCACCCGATTCACAATTTTTTGTCTTGTTGGTGGCATTCACCTTTCAGTTCTTTCCTTTCCTTTTTAGGGAAAGCTCTCATTGAATTTGGCAAGAAATTGGCAAGAATTTGCATGTCTGTGTCATTGGCATTACATTGTTGCATGTCACATGTCATTTTGATGTGGGCATTCACCATAATTAATTCACAACTGACACAATTCAAAATTTAGACCTAGTCCTTTCTTCAACAACAACAAAACTAGAATTATGTTGTTACTTGTCATGTCAGTTGTGAATATTTCATTGACACGACTCACTGGTCTCTCATATCAATACAAATTTATAGAATATTTTCAGGAAGTCTCCACTGACTTTTGTCTGTGACTGCATGTCATTTGTGTAAATTGTTTGTAGAGTCACACAATTTGTGAATTGCAACAACACACAGTCCGAGGGCGAGTTCAGTCAATTGCAAAGGCCAAAGTAAAAAGCAAAGACAATTTTCTTTGGACTATTTTCCCTAAAAACAAAGACATTGTACTATACACTTTCTCAAAGGTTTCACGGCAAACCGCTGCACGATATAATTGCATACCCATACCGTACGGACGGTGGGTGGCGGGCCACACGAGCGTATGAAGTTAACGACTGTAATCTCAGATCCTAAGATTAAGAAAGAAGGATCATCCTCATTTTGGCGGACATTATTTTTTTCATCGGCGCGTTGCAGGTTTCTAGTTCTGAACCGCGCGCTGGCGATGCGAGTCCACGTAAGAAAATAACCCCAGTTCACCCTCAACTTTTATAGTTTGTCCATCTTACTGAAGATTATCGCTCATAAAGTGAAGTCTTTGTTCAAAGTCATTAAGTCAATGTAAAATGCATCAAGAATATCATCGCGCAATCCGTTGTTCGCATCGCCAACGCGGTGATCAGAAATATGAGATTTCTGCGAAAATGCTGACGATCCTATTTTTTTTTGGACGTGTCCGTTTGCGTTAACGGAGATCCTTATTCTTGAAGTTGAACCAGGGCCCCTACTGATCCTCTTTCAACTCACGACAGTAATTCACATTATTGATGATCATATAGTCTAGGCGCTAACTTAAACTTGAACGCACGCACAGGCACCCCACCCATTTCTTTGTTTTTACTAGACCCCTCTAGGAAAAATACTCAAAAAAAGATAAGAAAATTGACACAAAACAGGCAAGAAAAATAATGACAATTAGAAATCATGACCATCATTATTTGAACAATTGTTGAAGATTTAGTTGATTTTTGGCATTTATAGTAGACCCCTAGGGCATCTCTTTGCCCAAGTTACAGGTCCAAAGAATGGTCACACTCACACATGTCACACAACACAGCACAGTTCTGAACCACATGCGATTGTGAGCGAGCTCCCTTGTTTTTCACTCCTTTTTTTTCAACTTCATGAAATACAAGTTTACTTTTGAACATAAAAATTGTTATGAACATGTTATTGTTGGATCATGTAGACTATTATTGTAAACCTGAAAGTAATGTAGAATGCTGCCCACTCAAAATAACAAACATCATCAACATCAACATGGTGTTAATTTGCATGCAATGCCATGCAGCCTTCTTGACTCGAGCATCCGCAACAATCAATTTCAACCAACACGAAAGAGCACACTTGGGACTGAAAACAAGTGGAAAATGGATACCTTTCTGCCGAACACTTGCACGGATTGGGCTGGTGTCTTCTCTTTTTCCGCCATTGTTCTGTATCATAGCAAGAAAAATAACAAGGGTAATATTAAGAGATGTGTTTAAAAGGCGATTTTGTCATAATGATAGTGGATATTTACAATAATAAGTCAATTTATGATAGATTATTTCATTCATCGTGTACCTCAGTTTGTGGTTGACCTGAAAAGGAAGTTGAACGGGTTTCACGTGGTGAGGTCAAACGATAGCTAGAGTCAACCTGACATTATTCCGATATCGAGGTATCGGGGAAGGGGGCTGGGGGATGCTGGAACGTGGAGGGCGCGGGGATCGGAAGGGGAGGGAGGGGAAGGATTTGTTCTATAAATTATAGATCAAAGTATTATTTATTCCATTCATTCCGTACAAATGAAAAAAATCATACATCATACATCTTCATTGATATACATAACATCATACATACATATAGCAAAGTAAGCAAACATCAAACATCTTCATCGATATACAAAACATATACAAGTGTAAAGAAAAGTGTACACCCCTCAGAAATACATAATACGGTTAAATACACAGTATAATGTCTTGAAATTAATTATACTGAAAATAATATTCAATCAGTATAATTAATTTGAAGACATTATAATCCTTTGTATTTGAATGTATTATATATTTCTGAGGGGTTTACACTTTTCTTTACATTTTGATATGCCATGAAGATGTATGATTTTGTTTCTTCATTTTACTGAATGAATGCAATAAAGAATGCTACAAAACAAAGAAAACGACCATAAATCATGGTGAGAAGGTTAGCACTCCCCTTGAAGCTAGAGGATGAAATTCATCTTCGGGTGACAACACACAAATTGCCACTTACTTTGTGGCATCTTAGCACGTCCCCCCCCCCCCTAATAAAGTAATTAAGTTAGAGATCTTTCTTTCCAAAAAATAGTTTTGCGTATAGTGTGTATCAAAATAAGGGGGGGTGAAGATACACTCATTTATTTAAAAAAATTAAAAAACAGGAGGGGGGGTTGAAGTGGGCGACATGTAATGCAGAATGTGGTTTGTCTAGGAGCTATTATATGTGGCCCTGTAACAATGATAACAAAAATATTAACATTATTAACAATAATAACAATAATAATTATAATGATAATGATTTCACAGTAATAATTAACAGCAATAGTAGGAACAAATATAATAATACTAATGATAATGAGAGGAAGAAGAGAAGAAGAAGAAGAAGAAGAAGAAGAAGAAGAAGAAGATTATAAAATTATATACGCTTAAAATATTGTATCAAACCATATTATGTTGATGAAAATGTATGATGAAAAAAACAAAAAAGATGCTGAAACCAATAAATCAAATCAAATCAAAGAAGAAGAAGAAGTAGAAGAAGAATGACACTTCATTCAATTTCCCCGGCCCCCATTTGAGTCTTTTTCACTCTCTGCTTCACTGTTGTTGTTTTTTACAGATGAGGCTGAGTGCTTGTATTGCCTAACGAAAAATAGGTCTGACTTAAAATTTCTGAAGAGCATTCCAAGTTTTTCCAACTAGTATTTTACCTTTCTTTTTTTAATAATTAAGCAAATGAAAACTGAAGAAAAAAACTGAACACTTATATAAGTATTGTCTGATTGGTGTGTAATGCAAGGTTCTCAGGAGTCATCAAAATGATAAGAAATTTGGCCCGTCTTGGTAAAATAACAATTAAAGCCCCTCCAAACTAATAGGAGGTCTCCAAATTCGCAAGTGTCCAAATTCCAAATTATTTATTCTTATATCAATATTTGTCTTCCAACACTTTTTGGGAGATCTTGCAGAAGTGTCTCTTAAATGACATCCTCTTTCACACTATGATACAATTTAAGTGATATTTTGCCATTACATTTTTGGCAATTTGGGGCTCCCAACATATTTCCATTCCTTCCTTGTCCATCTCCTTCTTCTAATTCGACACTATCACCTTTCTCTCTCTCTCTACCTATATCTCTCTTTCTTCCTCTCTCTCTCTCTCTCTCTCTCTACCTATCTCTCTCTACCTATCTTTTTTTTTTCTCTCTCTCTCTTTCTTCCTTTCTCTACCTATCTCTCTCTCTCTTAATTCCTCTCTCTCCCTCTCTCTCTCTCTCTCTCTCTCTCTCTCCGATGCCCCCCCCCCCCCCCCCCCCCCCCCCCCCCCAGTCAGCCCAGCTCACGAGCCTATTCAAACGGCTGGACCAATGCTATATACGCCACTGATAAACGTGATCATGTTGACTTAACGTTATATTATGCATAGCTGAATGTGTGCGTCATTAAAAAAAGAATACATATAATATCCTATAATATTTATCTCTGTATTAATATTGATTGAACAGTGTCATAATTATTTGCAGGCCCTTTCTTAAGAGATCAAAGTTACCTTTAAGTTTTAGGGGCATAACTTATTGTATTATAAGCGACTTAATTTTCAAGAGGGTTTTGAAGCGCAGATTTTTTCAGGGATCTTTGAAACTTATTTTTCAACATGACTTGTGATAATTAAGTACAGGACAAAATGATCACCAATGGATATATTTTCCTTCGCCTGTGGTCCAATTAGTTGTTTTTTTCATTTTCAGGTTCATCAATCGTTGTTAATTGGAATAGTGTTTATTATTCTGAAAGTTCATTTAATTCCGAAAACGATAAGGACTAATAATAAAATATTGTGTTCTATTGCATTTTCGGAATTACGTACCTTTGAATTTTCACTATTATAAATTATAAATATGTATAAACTCGATTTAGTCCAGGCCATTTTTTTAAATATGAACCTTTGGCCCGGACTTTTGGGAGAAAAAAAACAATGTAGGTCATTTTCACTATGGAAATTATAATTTTCATTTTTTGACGAGTATATATCGTATATAATGGAAGTGATGAATTTGTAAAGGAAGCCTCACCCCGAGAAATAACTTTATTTATTCTGAGAGGTTTATTGTATTCTTGCTCATTAATCTACGACTTACAAGGTGCACCAAATGAACAGTTTCTCAGCACGACATGGGCATCGCCATTTTGCTTGATAACGTGACGTATAGTACTATGATGTCGTTTATCAAGTTAATGTATGGATGCTTCCTGCCTATAGGTGATGAGGCATTTCATTCACCTGGTATACCTTTGTATACTTTATATTGCCATAACGCAAATTGCATAATTACGTGGTGATCTGCTGAGGTGAAGGTTTCTCATTAATGAAATAGACTGTCCATTGCTACATTTGAGTATTTTTAAATGAATTAGTTATTGTTCCCCTGTTATATATTTTTTGCCAAACATAACCTTTTTAGCTAACCTTTTTTCCTCATTGGAAAGTAAAAGTTTTGTTATTGATTTAAAAAATCTTTCCAACTAAAGCTTTGGGCATGATACATGAGTACAACTTCAACTGGAACGTCACATTTTCAAGACTATGGCTGCACCCATGCATGTCATGCCACTGCAGGTACCTTGTTTATATTGGTATGTTTCTGTTTTTGTTTTATTTATTTCAATACCGTGATTTTATTTTAAAAACATGCTTTCTGCTGCAAGCCTTTTTTTCAGCACGACCGTATACAAAAGAAGACAACATTACATAAAATAAAACATGTATCATGAAAAATAACTATAGTACAATGTATTATTATTATTATTAAAATTATTATTTATTCGTCAAAAACAAAGAAAATCATTGAATACAAAACAAGAGTACATTTGGAAAAGTGTCACATGGATAACGCACCATACACATATTTTGGACTATATAATTTATTAATTTGAATGCCTCGGGGCTCTCCAATTGGTTTAAACGATATACCCTATATACAGACCAGCTATGATAGGGCGATCTTAAAGACTCTATATCATGGATGTACAAGCCCTCAAAAACTGATCTCATATATTTATGTCTCTATAGCAGCAGGATGAGTCTATAAAAGTGTGCAAAATTTCAGATCAAAAGACTTTGTGGTTTTCCCTTTATGAGTGAAAATTGAACCCCTCAATTTGTTCACAACAATGGGTAAATAAAACACGTACGGCAAGTTGCAAACTAAAAATGTCTGTAATTTTGCCAATATGAATATCTTGCTATCATACTTTAATGAATATAATTGTACTTTTTTTTTAGACAACATTTGGCCCCTTTCACAAGTTTTGAATCGCCAAGCACATCCCAGCAACGCCCTTTAAATCCTAAAACGTTCTTCCTGAACGTAAGACCATTGGTCTGGATAGTTGCTGGGAGGATTCTATTTTATCCATCTCATCTTTATCTAAAATGGCATCATCTGGATTGAAACAATCCTCTGCTTTTAGATAAACCAAGATCTGCTCATTATTTCTAAGTTTTCCAAGGAAACGTTTTATCTCAGCCCTCACGTCTTCCTTATCCGTTTCCGCTTGGGATGTAAACCAGTTTAACTGAGGACCAATACGAGAGAGCAGTAGTAGTCCGATCGCATTTACAACACTGGGTACATCTGCAATTTCCATTGTAAGCACCATGTGATGAAATACAAACATTGCCAATAAAGTTAGAGTAATGATTACAGCTACAAGTTTAGTTACTTCTACATAAACGGGTTTATATATCGCGATGTATTTTAAGAAGAGATTCCATGGGACATGGGGAATATCGTCTTCATCTATGATTTGTGAAGAAGCTTTCCTTTCAACTGAAATAGCTATTTCAATAAACATGCGAAGACGAGTCTTATAAACATCATAAAATCGAATGAATATCTTGAGGACGAAGACTGCAAATATTACTCCTGCATAAAATACTCCTTGCGTGGTATTGTAGTTCATCAAAAGACCTATAGCAGTAGATGCACTTATCTCGATTACGTAAATGGTAAATAAATTTGCCATAAGATCTGTATAGACCATCACTGCACAGCATATCACAAATTGCCAAAGATATTGAAAAGTTCTTTTGAAATCTTTATCACCAGCACCAGCAGGGCTGAAAGATTCTAATGGTTGAAAAGGAACATGTAAAAATGGTACTGAATAAAAAAGCAATGATATGAAAAATGGTGTAACCATGAAGACAGAACTCCAGCCGTAATGAGCGAAGAAGTTAGACCACAATGGAGGATAGAACAGCGTTTGGAAACGATGGAGAACGTAACCGCCAAACTTGTTTAACTGAGAACCAGAAGATTCAATTAACGATGGAAGATGACGATCTAGATCTTTAAAGCCAAATTGGTGCATGATAGTCCTTGTATTCTTGGGAATAGTCCAAAATGATCGAATAAATTTGACAAAGGCGCTCCTGTAACCGTGAGAGCGTTCTTTGGAAGATGTTAAAATCGTAAAAACTACTGTGCATATCCAAAAGCAAAGTGACATCATAACACCAAACAATACAGTAACTATTGTATCAAGTGAAGAAAAATTGTGAAAATATGTTTCATTCAAACGACGAATAAAAGTTTCTCCTTCCAAAGCCATATAGAGAAACCAACGTATGTGTGGCAGTAAAGTCAGCAACATAATGTAGAACAAACTTCTCAAAGTTACGAAATTTCTTCTGTCACTCCAAGAATGAAAGAGGAAATGATAAACCCCAAGCGGTATGTCTGTTTTAGCTTCCACAAATACTTCATTATCCAACATCAACGGTGGATGTTTTCTTGTGAAGTTTACGAGGAGAACCGGCAAGAATCCAGTGATGAAAAATCCAATCAACCTCAGGAAATTTATCCACCACTGTTTTTCAACGAAACCAGTCGTACCATCCGTCCAGCATTGATAAATGGTGTCCATGGTCCTGGCATCGGTGATAGCGTCGCGAATTGGTTTTTTCTCAATGCATATCTTATACTCTTGCTTCGGATACCCTTTCTCTTCCTCCTCTAATATTAACAAAGCGGCGTCGACCAAGTTTTTGAGGTAACCAACGATCATCCTTTCTTTATCCTCATCGGATTGTTTCCTGAAGCAATGGTCAGACGCCATGGGAACATCCACTTCCATTACAGTGACATCCGAACCTAAGGTTCCAAGCGAAAGGTATACAAAGTCATATGGAAGAGTTAACAAATAATATCCTTTTCCTTCCAGGGCCCATATGACGGTAAACGGTTCAATAGCAGCTTCGTTTACATACAGTTGCGACATATTTTCAATATGAAGATGAAAATTTAAAAAGGCAGTACCTGCACGAAGCAATCGGGAAAGTGTTCTGGCATCTTCTTGAGCTGTCGTTGGTATAAGCTTACAGTTAAACCTTCTACTTGAGTTCTGTTCTGCAGAAACATTTTCTGAAATTTCTGTTATTTCCTTCACTGTGCTGTTCAGATTTTCTATCACATCATCATTGTTGAGGTACGCACAATTTTTTTTGAGAAGTGGGATAAGTGTAATAAATACAAGAAAAGCAATAATTGTACCCTTCTCCATTTTCAGCCGATTCGTTGCAACATTAAAAATCAACCACGTGAATAATCTGCTCGATGCTACAACATTGTAAAATTTGTTCAAAGTCCAGCTTGGGCCGATATCATTAAGGGTCCACGGTCCAAAACGGTTTGTTACTTCAGCTGTCTTTTATCATTTTCCATCGACACCTTTATACTTACTGCATGGCGACGGAGAGTTAAGGAGGATCGAGGGGTGGGCAGGATATAGTGCAGGGGTGGTGGAGCTATAGCGTCTGCCAAAGGTGGAGGGGAGCTGTGATGGGGGAGGGGAACAAAAACTTCTGGAGGAAAAAAGGGGGCACTACAAAGGGAAACCTCCAATACATGTAGCATTTTTAGATATTGGTATATACCCCTATATATCATATTGTGATTACATTATCAGGAATGATTTCAATACTTTTGTCTCTCTTATATTGCTTTAGCATCATTACTAGTTGAGTGTGATGGTCTGACTGTATCATTTGCGAACGAGCGAAGCGAGCGAGGAATGTTTTGTGAGGTCGGTAATGCAAAATGACATCTTATAAAGAGGACAACAACAACAACAACAACAACAACAACACCAATCATGATGGACATGTTACGGGAAAAGGAAAAGGGGGCACTTATCAGAAGGGAAAGGACACTGTCGTATTAGAAAAGAAAAGGAGTGGACATGCGTGTCAAAGTATTTAAAAAAAAGGGGAAATTATAAGAGGTGAAAAGTTAGGCCTATACACTTCTCGCACCTGAAAAGGGGCACTCACAAGAGATGGGAATGGGCACTTATGAGAATGAAAAGGGGGCACTGTTTAATGGGAAAGTGGCATTTGTTAAAGAAAAGGGGGCACCTATCAATAGGGGCCTTTATCGGAGGTGAAAAGTGGCATTTAAAGGGGAATTCCACCCTGATTATATGTTTGTTTTAATAGCAGGAGAAAAGTGAAAATAACAGATCAGTGAAAATTTGAGAAAAATGGGACAATAAATATGAAAGTTATGGATTTTTTAAAATTCATAACTTTTCATGAAATATTTTTCTAATATGACTCTAAATATAATGTCACCCCCCTTATATTTTATCCTTTGTTGAATGCAAGAAATGTCATTAAATTCCATTTTTATCAAAAGATATATTTTCTTCGTGACTATCACGATCATATATCACGGATAACAGTCTTTCATGCACCCCTAAGATAGGTCTATTCAGAACAATTGAGATTTTGGGTCAGATCAGTGGTGAATGGTAAAGGGATAACATCACATCATTATGACCGCATTGCAATTTTTTTTCTCACAGATTCCATGTTTTTAACTGACAGATTCATTTTTTTCCCCGATTTTTCTAAAACTAGTTTCATGGAATTGTTTCTCTCATTTTGTCTGCTTCTATTTAAAACAATTTAATATCAGGGTGGAATTCCCCTTTAAGAGACAGAGAAGGGGCTATTGATAAAATGAAACAGGGGCTCTTATTTGAAAGTAAAAGGGGCAAGTGTCAAAATAAAAGGGGCACTTATCAGTGATGAAAGGGCATTCATGAGAAAGTGAAGGGGCTCTTGGTCAAAAGAAACAGGGGCTCTAATTAGAAAGAAAAAAGGGACACGTGTCGATCATAAAACGGGCACTTATGAAAATGGAAAGGGACACTAATTGCAAATGAAAAGGGGCAGCTGTCAGATTTTAATAGGGGCATTCATGAGAAGGGGAAAGGATTCTTATGTAAAAAATAACAACAACAAAAAATCTTGGCGGCACTTAACACAGTAGAAAGGGGGTACGTGTAAAAATAAAAGGGGCACTCTCAGGTTCGAATATGTGCAATTATCAGAGCTAAGGGGAAAGAGCGGAAAGAGAGAGAGAGAGAGAGAGAGAGAGAGAGAGAGAGAGAGTGAGAGTAAGAGAGAGAGAGAGAGAGAGGGGGGGGAGGGGGAGGGGGGAGGGGGGAGGGGGGAGGGGGAGCATAGAAACAATAGGATCATCATGGGCATCATGGAGGAAGAGAGGTTGTAACATGCACGTTGTCTGCAATCCCTTCCTATAGCTTGCTTCGCTACATGGTTGATTTCTCTTCCAGGCCATATCAACCCTGATTGTTTTGTTTGTTCGTTTATTTGTCGTTAATTGTTGTTGATATGATGATGGTTGTTCCATGTCAAATAATGTGGGAGAAAAGCACCTGAACTTCTAGAGGAAACGTAATTTTCTTCTTTCTTATAAGCCCCCTTAATTTCATTTCTCTTTCTAGCTTTTTTTTTCTTTTCAATTTTTTAGTTATTTCTAATCTAGAGTAGATCTAGGCCTATAGATCTCTGTATGTGAACTTTCTTCGATATGGGATTGCTTTTATTTCTTGGGGACATTGTTTGAAAAACAGAAGTGTTTTGTGTTTTATTAACTTCTCGTACAAAACGGTTAATTAATAATGACTCGACAGCACCTCGATCAGCTCCGAACCGATCCCCTTATCACCCCCCCCCCCCCCCCCCCCCCCTAACACCACCACCACCACCACCACCGCCACCAACCCCAAAACATGCAAGAAGCTTATACTGCAGAGAGTTGTTTGTCAACTCCCCAAAGCATGCAACCTACGAGTAGTACTAACCGATGTTCCGATTTCGTTCATTCACACGCCACGCGCGAGCATACATTATACTGCTAGCTTTACTATACTACCGTACCGTGCATACCGGACGTGCTACGGAAGCGGCAAGTCATGCTTATCTCATAAATATAGCTTCTGTAACTTGAGCCGGTCGTTGTCACGGACGCTCCCGATAAAGTTTTAAGACTGTTTTGTACCATCAAAATCTAACTCATCATGATCAGGTATGTTATATTTTGTATTATACCGTATTCCTATTCCATTATTCTATGAAATTGTGTTGATGAGGTAAATTAAATGGGAACATTTCCTGTGATTGGAGGTCTAACTTTAAAGTTTGGCTTAGTCTAGTTTAGGAAGTTTAGTCCCACGTGTAGAATTATTTGTAGTCTAAAACTAGTAAAAGGCTAAAATAAAACTAGACATCTAATAAAGCCTATTGGCAATGCTAAAGTCGTATTGAGCGTGAAGGGGGGGGGGGGGGTAGGGAGAATGGTCTAGCTGTTTCGAATAGGGGTGATGATTAGTGATCTTTTATTTAGATGTTTTTATTTGGCTTGCCCTTAATTTTGAGTTTGAGTTCCACTTTTTTTTTTTAAGTTTTACTTTTTAGTTTGAGATCTAGATCTTGGTCTACTTTGTTTTTGCAATATTTCACTGTCTCTGTCCTCAGAGAGCTGTGTCTGACTCTGTGTGTTGTACTCAACCAGGCTAAAAAGTTAAGGTTTATATTTTAATTTCTGTAATAATTTAAAGTAGATCTAAACAAATGTCAAGGGACAAAAAAGTAGCTTTCTCAACTTACTTAAATAACTGCTTAAATTGTTAAGTTTATTTTACCTTTTAATATTGTGATACTAGTGGTGTCGTGGTCTAGCCTGGGGATACATGTACATGTATGTCATCAGACTGTGTATCAGTTAATGTCCCGCCGCAGTACTAATGTCCTTTGGCTTTGGCAAGACATTTGTACGTCTGCCACTCTCACTCTCACTCAGTTTCCACCCAGTTGAAGTAAATGAAAATAGGTACCTAGTAGGAATTTATTCCTTGAAATTGTTAAATGCTTTTACTATTATGATACAAACATATAGACTTTTCCATGGGATTGACCGCAGTGACCCCAACCAATTCTTTCTGAGACCTTTGAATGACAAGCACGTGGCCACAGCTTCAAACTATCGAAAGTTAGAACCTTCACTTCTATCCGAATGGGATCGTTTTCACAGCGAGTCGTCAATTTATGGAATGCGCTTCCAGCCTATGTAATTGATAGCCCATCTGTAAACTCATTCAAATCCAACCTGGAAAAAGCATGGAGAGCTAAATATGACATGTACAACCCTAAATAAATTTTTCCTTGCTATTGCATAGTCCGAAGCTCCGACATAGCCGCAATCCCCAGTACATACAGATATTAATCCTGCTGCAGAGGGGCATATAAGTAATTATACTTGAAGCCCAACATCAAGGTAAATCAAGGTAAAAATTATTAGTGCCGTAGGGCAGCTGTTTTATAGGCACCATGAGCATCTCCTGGGATGTATACTGTATGTGCTCAATATGAATGTACTGTACATGTATAGCTACTGTTGTTGTTATTACTGGGGTACTACTTTAATTTTTTTGTATTTCAGAATATGAACTGATACCAAGATGTCTAGCTTCCAAGCATAGCTCCTTGACATAGCCCTATGGCACTCATTAAGACCTACGCACGAATCAAACCCACTGCAAAACCCTCCAAACTCCTGGATCATGAGTCTACCAATGTGGCCATCAGCGTGCCCCAGCTTCAGCCGAGCGGCCAGACCAGGGACCGCACGGCCACGCTGACCCATCAGTTTGGGTTTGCGGGGGTCTTTGGACCAACTTCAACCCAAGATGAGGTTTTTGATTCAGTGGCTTCCCACATCGTAGATGGTAAGTCTGGCCCTGTTTCATAAAACTTATTGCTTGTTTGTTTTACCTGACTGTTAAGGAAGCGTGTGTATATGCTTGTACCAGTAAGTAAGCAACCGGGGCAGGGGACTGATGGCTTAAAGACCTCTCTGAGGGACTTGGTAATGAGGATTAATGCCTTACCAATAGGCACTATAGTGCATGGACTTGGTTTTTAACTCGGAACCTCCTTGCACCTCCTAGTCATTGTTATCAAGGATGAGTTACTTTATAGTTATGAGCTATGAAAATTGCGGCAGTATATGACCATTTTCACGGTTGTGGATGAAGTAAGGGAAATATATGGAATATTTTCTTTAAACAAATTAATTTATGCAAATAGTACAGGATAAATGGGAGAGATGCTCAAATTTAAACTTAAAATCAGGATAAAACAGACAGAGTTGCCAATTCGCAAATTATTGTGACAGTTTTAGAAATTTAAAATTCTATTCTAATTGTCTATCAGATAATCTTATATTTCAGTTCTAGTACCGGTACTCTGTTTTAAACACCAACTCATTGCTACAGTGGTCATTTTCCTAATTTGCTGATCTACTTTGATTGAATCCTTTTACAATCTAGGCTTTCTATCCGGTTACAATGGGACCATATTTGCGTATGGTCAGACTGGATCTGGGAAGACACACACCATTGAGGGCGGGGCCAAGTCCTACTCAGATAGGGGACTCACGCCAAGGTAAGCACCGAGAATTAGGTCCCACCTTACTGATAACGATGAACTATATATGCATGCATGTTAAAAGTTTAACGAGGGGGTTGTTTCACAAACCTTTTTTTCAATAACAAATGACCAAACAAATCTGTGACAAAATCGATTCACTAGTTTATAACAAAAACTGTCATTTGTCACTGCATGCAGGATGAAAAGTTTTGTGAAGAAAAAAAACCAGGGCTCGAAACAAATATTTTGGAAAAGGGTCCAGATCAAACAAACCTTTTACAATCTGTATGCATGTATGTATGTATTTTTGAGGTGGGAACTACATTCCTACAACAACAATTTTGAATGCATTTTGACATAAACAAGAGATTCACTTTGAGATTTATTTGTCATTATCGAAATCGTAATTGTTATCGTTCAGGTGGTACCCACCAGGGGTGTAAATCCGTACCGAGGAGTGGGGGGGATGATCGGCGATAGCCATCACATACTACACGCCAGGCGCGTACGCAGGAAATTTCGCAACGACTCAGCCGACCGCTGAATAAGCGGGGGGGGGGGGGGGGGGGGGGGTAAGAGGACACTTAATTTTTTTTTTTTTTGGTCTCCAAAAAATGTCAGCCGACCGCTGAATAAGCATTTTTTTTCAGGGGGGGATGATACCAGGGGGGGGGGGATGTTTGTACATGCCATCCCCCCCTACTTCAAGCCCCCCCCGGGATTTACGCCCCTGGTACCCACATTTAAAGATTAGGAGCCTAGCTACCTGTATGACGCATTTGATTATTGTTCACAACAATTGTGCGAAAGTTGTCCACCTGATTCAAATTATACAGATTGTGATGAGATTCTGGGTTAAATTTGCATCTTTTTCTCTTTGTAGGGCGTTGTCAAGGATCTACAAATCCCTGGAGAATCAGAAGTTTGCTGAACTCTCCATCAAGGTTTCATACCTGGAGATCTACCAGGAAGCTGGCTATGACCTTTTGAACCCTACGACAAGACCGGGAAATGTTGTCACACATCTACCTAAGGTATATATGTCCTTTTAGATTTATACTTGGCTTAATTACCACGCACTATATGACCTTTGAACTCGTACATAATCATTGCGTCACATATTGTCCTTATGAATCCTAGTTTTCTTGTCTTTATATTCACATTGAAGACCTATTTTATAAAATTCTTGTTTTGTAGCTTCTGCTTGAGTGAAATGCACCTTACTTGTTCATGAAGTCGTGATGAGCTGAAAGTGCATGGAAAGAGTGTTGATTACTTTCACATCTTGACTTAACCTGCCTATGCAGTACATATAATTTGTCGCAATTGCATGAAGTAATGCATGAATAGAAGTGTTGTGGTCTAGTGGATACGTCACCGGACTGTGGATCGCATGGTTCCCGGTTTGAGTCCCACCGCATAATGTCCTTTGGCAAGACATTAATCTACATTTGCCATACTCCACCCAGGTGAGGTAAATATGTACCTGGTAGAAAGAAGCAGATTTTCATGGAATAGCTCGGTCAAAGCCGGAGTAAAGATTGCCTGGCCCTCAGGGAGAACAGTATGAATACTGATGAGGCTACCCTGGGTAAACAAGACATATTATCATTATTGTTATTATTATTATTATGAATGAAATATGATGGCAAGACATTAATTTATGTTTGCCCCTCGTCACCCAGGTATAGTAAATGGGTGTACCTGGTTAGAAAGACCCCCAAAATTGGAAGCCTAGCTTAAGCTGAATAAATAGTACTTGGTGGATATGAGTACTATACCAGAAACTAATATTATTTATTGTCATTAAAACAATGAATGAAAGATGTTTTTTTTCTAATGGAATTTCCTGCTGCTCCTCACAGGTCACTGTCACTGATGGACCAAACAACTCCTGCGTTGTGCGCAACCTCTCCATGCATCTCGCAGCGGATGAGCGTGTTGCTCAGTCTCTTCTGCTGCAAGGTCAGGCAAGCAGGAAGGTCGCCGAGACGCCCATGAACCAGCGATCTTCCAGGTCCCATGCTGTCTTTACCATTTATATCAAGGCCAGACAGAAGGGCTCACATGCTGTCAATAAGTAAGTATAAAAAAAACTCAAATCATATCAAATCAAATCAAATAATGGACTATCGAAGCCTTCATTGTATGCTTCCATTCCCCATGTTCCATAGACACAGGGTATAGGTTTCAGTGGAAGACACTTGTCCCTCAGATAGGATTTTAAATCACTGCATATAGGCTAATTCATTTAGCACCCACTCCTCTCTAGATAAAAGAGTAGGGAATACCTCTCGATTTTGTGGTGAATCTGATGGATGGATATCAAGGCTGTATAAAGACTATCACATAAAGTTAACATCTAAATTATTCATACCCATTTTGAATTTGATGTTTGTTTGTTGTTGTTGTGGGTGTTTGTTTGTTTGTTTGTTGTTTTTTTTTTTTTGGGGGGGGGGTTGTACCTCAAGAATGAAATTATGCCTTTATTTAAGCTTTGATATGTATCATATTCTGAGGAAACATTAACCGGGCGAAATCAATTTTTCACATACTTAACCAAAATTGCAAAACTTGGTAAGAGTATGAATAATTTAGTTATTAACTTTATATCCTGTATGGCTTTCAGAAAACAATATCTTTTGTTTACATGTACAAACAGCTCCAATTCATTTATTGCGTTCATTTTATATTTTATGTGTCACTTTGTTTCCTCCTTGTAGATCCAAGTTACATCTAGTTGATCTAGCTGGTTCAGAGCGGGTGGCCAAGACCAAGATAGCGGGACAGCAACTCCATGAAGCCAAGTCCATCAACCTCTCTCTGCATCACCTGGAAGGGGTCATCATTGCCCTGCAGGGAGGTCATGGAGAGGGGTCAAAGGTCAAAGGTCGTAGGAGAGCCTTGAGTGCTGGGCCTGTCAGGAACCGAAGGTACATTTTGAGGATTCAGTGACTCGAAGACGCAACTCCATATTTTGCCAAAACAAGTATTTGATATCAAAATGTTCAGAAAAATGTGGGCTTTCCAGGAAACACAAAGACTTAATTCCATCCAACACCCCATTGAAGTTAATTGATAGTGAAACATAGACTTAACTCCTTAAAGGCCCAAGTGCTCAGTGACACATCAACCACTTTTTCTCAAAATGGCCAAAATGGAGTTACATCTTTGTGTCACTGACCCCCACGATTTGCAGTCTGCAACCGCAGACTCGATTCCTTCTCCTAAAGCTTGGAGCATGCAAAACCTATATCTGTCCATTTCTTGCTGTGTCAAATGAGGAGCAGCTAAAGTGCAGAGCCTGTTGTAGTCTCATATTACAGACACTGTTACACACAACGATCGAATGACAAGTGTTTCCGCCTGCAAAGTAATACATTCGCATTGCTAAAAAATTGATGTGTTTTGTACTGTATTTTGCACAATGCAGGTTATCGTGGAAACATATGAGTGACTGATTTGTAATCATTAAATAATCCATGAATGAATGAATAATTCCAGAACTAGGAGGAATCAAATTGTCATGGTCCAGTCTCATTCAGTTAGGTTAGGGTTTAGGATACAATTAGGAAGTATAATACAAGTTAGGTTTTGGGATCATAGTACAGCTGCCAAGTGCCAACCATTTATTGTATTGAACACTAGATTCTTCTCCTTTTCTGAAATATATAAAATAGACTGAATTTATAATTTTGCTTATAGAGATTCCTATTTTTTGCTGTGAGAGGTTGGCAGGTAGGATATAGTGTTTGGTCCAGGGTTGAAGTTAAAGGGAACCAATTTCATACTAAGTTACTTTTATTGTAAAGTTTAAGATATTTGAATAAAATCAGAGAAAATTTGAACAAGATCGGGCAAGGAATAAGATAGTTAAAGCTTTTTGAAATGACTAGTCACTAGAGGGCGATATTAAATTTGATGACATCATTTGTGGACAATTCTCCATGCCTTTTGTACATCAAATTTCATGTTTTTCCTTCTTTCTTGTGATTGAGATAATCTACTCCCCTGAGAGCAAGGTATAGAATGCAAAATGATATTCTACTTCACATGTTATGAAGTCGGATCAAGAACACAAATAAATACGAAGAAAACGAAAGAATTGTGAAATTTGATGTACAAAAGGCATTGAGAGTTGTCCACTAATGATGTCATCAAATTGAATATCGCCCTCTAGTGACTAGTCATTTCAAAAAGCTTTAAGCATTCTGTTGGTGTACCTAGGGTAATGACCACAGGGCCAGATTTGTTAACGTACAACCGTCAAAGAGTTCACTTTGTTTGGTCTTTCAGGATTGGGAGTGCATCTAGCACTCGATCTCTGCCATATCATCGGTCCATGTCCATGGGTGGTCATCGCCATGTTCCATACCGAAACTCACTTCTTACCATGGTCTTACGAGACAGTTTGGGTAAGTCCATGCACCATCACAATCATCATCATCATCATCATCATCATCAATATCATCGTCATCGCCATCTTTGTTATAATTACCTTCATCATCTTGACTTTGTTATCATTGCCATCATTATCAACATCATCATCTTCATCATCAATAACATCAAGTACCATTTACTTGCTTAGCATTGTCACTCTTATCATGGATAAGATCATCATCTTCATCATCATCTTTATTATCATTATCATCATCATCACCATCATCATCTTCATCGTCATCATCATCATCTCATTCATCCTCATCATCTTCATCATCATCATCATCATCATCATCAACAACATCATCATATCATCATCATCTTCTTCATTATCATCCTCATCTTCATCATCATCATCCTTATATCTTCATTCATCATCAATAACATCACTACCATTTACTTGCTTAGCATTGTCACTCTCATTATGGTTAAGATGGTCATCATCATTATATCGATCAGCAGCACCAACGAAGCAATACAGAAAAATTTAACTGTTGTCGATAGTGAGAATAAAGATCAGCAGTTTATCCCTTAAAGCCCCATTGCACTACTTAATGCTACTTGCGCTCTTTATATAGCAAACAATGCCTAATCGGTGACCATTGGTACCCCATGATCCTTCTTTTCTTATTTTAATTGAGAGCTGATTTGATGAGATAACCCTCTGTCAGGGACCTTGCAGGCTGATTTAATCCCTCCTGTAAACTAGTACAGATGGGCTTTAAATAATGCTGGTTCTGAATAATATTGATGATTGATTTATCTTGTTATGATCAGGGGGTAACTGCCTGACAGCGATGATAGCTACCGTATCAGCCGAAGACATCAACCTTGGTGAATCCCTCTCAACCTGTCGCTTCGCCATGAGGGTAGCTGCTGTTCAGAACAAGATCAGGTAAATACAATTTCAATTTCATTTATTTCCACAGATTAATCAAAGACAATATAGAATACAATCAAATATAAAAGCATTAAACAAAAGATGAACCTGCAGAGGGGGTGATAAAAGACCACAGAGGTTTATCAGGATCATCCCCTACTTAAAATTACAATCTTAAAATACAATTTTTGAAAAAATTAAACAATAAACACATACAAAAATGAATACACCTGTATGTATATTACAAGCAAATCTATGTGTGGGGCAAGTATTAGTGGGTTGGCGGTACCAATAATACAGTGAATTTTTCGATGGAGGTGGGGGGATGTGTTACGTGGCCCTTGAACTTGAAGGGGGATATAAATGCCAAAGAGATAGAGAGAGAAAGTGTTTTTGTTCCTTCATGGACTTGGTTGCTGTGGTCATGAAAAACCTTGAAAAGTAAAGGGGAATGTGAAACATATTTCCAGGCTGTGATAAGTCATGAAAAAAAGGAAGATTACCAAAATGCTTGGAATTCAACAATAATGTCAATGAAGAATTTATATACGTAGCTTGTTTTGCAACTTAATGTTGCTCATGAGCCAGAACAGTTAGTGCAAGCCTCTTATCTTGATCACCATGACATTGATCATTTAATAGGTTTCTTAGGTAACCTTGGCAACCTAAGTTATTTAGCTCCATTCCTGACGGCATCCTTGATATTGATTGGTAAAACAGGCTATAATTCCTAATTTTTGGCAAACCTTTTTCATAACTTTCACAATTTTGTCAAATGAGCATCTTAGACTTCAAAAAATTGTGTTCGCTTTGTTATTTCCCCTTGTTTTTCATCCTTCCTCTGCAGTCGCAATGAGGTTATTGATGACAGGACGATCATTGCAAGACTGAGGAAGAAGATTGCCAGCCTAGAAGAAGAAATCCTCACTCTCAAGTCCAGGATTAGAGAAGGAGATCATTTGAAGGTATACAAAACAAAGCTTATATGGATCTCTTCAGGAAAAGACTATAAAGGTCATTAATCAGAAAAATAATAAAAGTCATAAATGTTTCGATATTATAAAAAATTGTTAGGTTATGACCATGATGAATTCCTAATATATTTGTTTCTTCTCCTTAAATATTATATTTATATATGCAATTTTCAAAACAAAACAAATCAATTTCAAGGTTTTAAAGCTTACATTGCCATCTCTACAGATATTGAATACCATATATACTCTTCTACAGCAAATTGAAGATCTAGAATAACAAACTTGCAACTTGTTATCAAAAATGGAGATTTGAAATATAATTTCTTCTCTGGCTGCCTGCATTCCTGCTATATTTATCTTTTATTACTATGTTGCAATTGATATTCTGATATTTGTGTATTGTGTTACTCTTGATTTTAAATTACTCTCCAATTATTTGTAAATGTTGCTACTCTGCTTTGATTCAATAAAACATACCCCCAAAAAGCTGATATGGACATTTGATAAGTTAGTTCATAATGTGGAGGATTTATTGTCCAGGTTGGGGCTCGTTACTTGTTGATACAGTGAAACTTGTCTATAAAGATCATCCAAGGGAGACAAGAAAAGTGGTCTTTATAGGCAGGTGGTCTTCATGTACAGGTTCCTTTTAATAGTACATGTTTCATTGAGAAACCAATTTCAAGGGAAACAAATAAATTGGTCGTTGTAGACAGGTGGTCTTTCTATACAGGTGGTCACGAAAGTAGGTTTAACTGTAGCATACTTGTCTGTCCGCATCTACAGGAGTCTACTGCTCATCATCACCTATCTGACTCCACCACCCCCGTCTCACCATCATTAACACCATCCATGAAAGCTCCCTCCTCATTGGCCGATAGCCCCAAGCCTGTGGTTGCACCGGCCAATGGGAGGGAACTTAGCAGAGAAGGAAAGCAGCTGTGTGCTAGAATCATGCAAGGGTTTGTGAGTGGGAGAGTGACGGATCCTGTAGCATCAGGTAGGTGGAAATTAATTCAAACAATTTTATTCATCGGTAGAATTTTAAAACCAGTCTGTACTAGTTTGGCCAGGAGGGATCAAACCTCTCTGAGTGGTCACTGACAGGTGGCTATCTCATCAAATGAGCTCTCAATTAACATAAGAAAATGGGGATCATGGGGGACCAGCGGTCACCGATTAGGCATTGTTTGCTATATAGAGGGCGCAAGTAGCTATATAGGTAGTGCAGTGGGGCTTTAAGATAATGGATGATCTTACTTTCACTAGCTTCTTAATCTTCTTTCCACAAGGTTTCATATATGGGAAATATCTATGACTTTCAAAAAAGATAAATAAATAAAGAAATCAGTATCTCTTTCAACTAGCAACACATGTGTAGATTTTGTATTCCTTCTCTTTTTTCTTTTTTTTTATAGATTCCTCCCACGATTCATTGATTGGATTCTCTTGATTTGCCAGAAAGGCAGAATAAGTTACTGTAATTATCTCTTTTCATATTGGTTCTTTTGCATTTGATTCTTCTTTAGACAAAAAGATTGATCGCCCTCAAACTACCTTTTGCTTGGTTATTATGATTACTGTGGGGTAAAATATCCTTCTCAAAGGCAGTCATTAATTGTTTAATAAATCTTTTTCATATTCTTGACTCTCATCTTCCACTATGAAGGTGTCTCAGAATTCTCTCGGTTTCGAGAATGTCTGCGGATTCTTAGAGAGATGATCCATCGGTCGTACGCGTACCACCAAAGATACAACCCCACCCTGCTCGCTGATCAACAGCTGGGGCCAAAGGTAAAGACGTCGGAAGAGCATGTTCCAGATGTGGAGAGGTCACCTGAAGGTGTCAAAGTCAAGTCAAGGTCAAGTACCGGTAATGAGAAAGGTAGAGTTGTTGTTTTGTTAAAAATAATCTTGAATTCTCAAAATTATTTTTTTCTTTTTAATGATTTAATTCTTACAGAGTACAACAAAATAAATCAATACATGTTGATATGTTTTTTTTAGAATAGATAGCTTTTAAAAAGCATCGGCTCAGAAAAAACAGAATCTATTTTGAATTGTATATTTTCAGTGTAATGTAAGAGCCATGCAGGGCTGATGAGCTCCAATAAAGGCTCTTTTAATTTGAAATGCATGTTTTGCATAGACTGCTTTACTAAAATGCAAAGTTATGGATGTTTCTTTCCTGGGGACCTATACCGGTAATGACAAGTTTTCCATTAACCTGTAATTAATAAATGTACTACAATACTTGGAATTTAGTCTGCGTACATTTCTTGTTGATATGTCAGGCAAGACTCGGGCAAGCTTTCAGTGTGTCAAGAACAACCTTTGCTTGAAAAGTTTGCATAGAATATTTGAATATCTTAGTACACTGGTCTATTGGCAAAAGGCTTACGATGTTGAAGACAGAACTGATTTGATTGATTTGATATGTTTATTTCTGTTTGATTTTCTTTTTCTTTTGCATTTTTACAAATACATAACAAACAAAACATTGCAAATTTTACACATTTCAAAAGAATATAATGTTGAATAAAGTAAACAATTAGAGGCCCTCTACTTTGATTTCATTTTTTAATTTACCATGTCCTGGTGCTAGAATCTCATCAGAATTTCTGCGAATTTGCCAGAACTAAAAGCGAATGAGAAATAGAGAAAGCAGATTTTCATTATAAAGTGTGAAACTGAATTTTGTTAGTTCTATTTGGGCAAGTATCACAGGCATTGCAAAATATTGAATTTTGTAGAAAATTTGAAAAATATGCATGGCCTAGTTTGTCATGACGCTATATTAAAGCGGGACTGCACTATACTTGTAGCTACTAGTTTGCGCCCTCTATATAGCAAACAATGCCTAAGCGGTACCCATTGATCCCCCATGATCCCCTTTTTTAATGTTAACTGAGAGCTGATTTGATGAGATAACCACCTGTCAGTGACTGAGCACTGAGGTCTAATTCCTCCAAGCAAAACTAGTGCAGACAGGCTTTAAAACATTGGATTATTGTATTCTTTTCCAGGACATTCCAGAGGTTACAAGTCACCATTTGAGAGGAAAAGGGAAAAAGAAATCTCTAAGCTGGGTAAGAATGTCGAGACCCAGATCACCGAACAGAAACAGCAGCGAAAAGATCTAATGGAATTCAAAACTCTCCTCAAACAACAGCAGCTAGAGAATGCCCTTAGAGACCTGAGGTGAGTCACTCAAGACTTTAAAAAATAGATATGTTTCTAAACATTTTTTGGTAGTTTTCCTTTCCAATAAGAAGTTATTAAAGCCCACTGCACTACTTATAGCTACTTGTGCCCTCGTTATAGCAAACAATGCCTAATCAGTGACCGTTGGTCCCCCATCATCCCCTTTTTCTTATGTTAATTGAGAGCTGATTTGATGAGACAACCACCTGTCAGTGATCATGCAGGGAGGTCTAATCCCTCCTGGCCAAACTAGTGCAGATAGGCTTTAAATTATTTCTAGTCGTATTTGGAATATCATAATATTACTAATTAAACTTTTTCGTATAGCTCATAACACACAGGAATAATTGCATGTCTCTATGTGTTGTACAGAGCAGAATACAAAAGGAGTGGAAATGGTACACAGGGTTCATAATGGCTAGATATTACAAAGTGCTGAATATATATGTTTCAGAGTACTTCTGAACTTTACATAGATTTCTGTATTTCTAAGGTATTCAGGCAAATTATTCCATGAAACAGTAGCTGAAAATGACCTTTCCCGTAAGATTTGTCATAGTTTGAGGGACATTTTACTGGAACGCAGCGTTTTTAAATGCCAGTTCAAGAGATATCCATTTCTTTGACATTCTTTTATATGAAAATAGAGGGTAAGAAACCTCATGAACTCTCTTCACCTTTTCCAGAACTCGACATTCTTTTTACTTTATATTCTTGACTGTGTTTTTTTTTTAATCTCTCTACAGCAACAAGATTAGTCTGACTTCCAGGCACTTGGAGAAACAACAGGAGTTAGTAGAGAACCTACGGCAGTACAAAGCAAGCAGAGAACAGATCACAGCTGAAAGAATTGCACAGAAACAACTTGCAAAGAAACTAGTGAGTATTGAACACATTTAGATCTGTGCTTTTATTTTCAAAATCCAAAGGCAGTTACTTTTACATGGTTATTGTTTTTTCTTTATTCTCGTACCCTAGATTTGATGCACATATTCCTATATGCAAAGAAACTAGTGGAGTATTGAACACAAGTTTTTGCTTCTTTACTTTCAAAATCTAGAGGCAGTTATTTTTACACAGTTATTATTTTTTCTTCTCTCTCGTACCCTAGATTTGATGCACATATTCCTGTTAAAATAAAATTACACAAACTCATTTCTATGGAAATGTATGCTATTATTTGTATATTATATCATGATGATTAGTTTTGTAATGAAGTTAATAAAGGTATTGTACATTAAATGATGAAATCAAATGCATATGTGGAAATATTTATTATAATTCTTCCTCTTGTTTTCAATGCTTATGTTCTTACTCTTACTCAGAAAGAGCACAGAATGCACTAGAAATGAACTCTTAATTTTTTGTGATTCTTTTTTTTTCTTTCTGCTCATGCATTTTCTGTGTAATTCATAGCATTCTTGATCAAAGGATACTGCAAAAATGTATTCCTATTGTGACACGAACGGCTAACAGTTTAGTTTGTACAAAGAGACAGTTTTAGGGTGATTGGTAACCTAAAATGGAGTAATTTCTTTCTTTCGATGTGTACAGGCCAAGTATGAGAAGAGATACCAGCTTGCTGTAGAGCATCTTCAGATCGTTCGGAATCACATGGAGCTTCAAGAAAGAGTCTCAAAGGCGAGACAATCCACCAATCAGAACTCTTATACCAGAGAGGGCCTTATCAACCAATCAGATGCAAGGATGGATCCTTCCAGCCAATCAGAGACGGTGTTTCATCCCACTGGGCAGGTGTCATCCTCATTTGACCAATCAGAAGTGGTGTTAGATAGCAGCGGTGTGGAAGTCGACCAATCAGGAAGCCTGACTAATAGGATTGTGGAGAGGTGTCGGCACAAGAGTGGGAGAGTGGACTCAAAGAGGGTTCTGGATATATTGAAGCAAGAGGATGGCAAACATAATAAGGTACACTCGATCTGTCATATTAGTGATCAGACATTTGCTTAATAGGGCTTTTTTAATTGAAAGATATAGGCCGGGTAAGGGTTACATTGAGGTATTAGGTTAGGTTTAGGCTTAGGGTTAGGAGTAAGTTTAGTTTTTGGTCCAGGTTTGAAGTTGGACATTCCGTAAGTGTATAAAATTGACCTTGGGGCAATTTTTCTCAGGAGCATGTATTGTATCAAGTGACTTGCATCCAATTACCACCTTTCTTTTAAGAATGTTTTCCCTAATTTCCTTCTAAACAGCGTTACTCATAGAAATCTGTATTAATGGGGAAGTGAATAAAGGCCCCTTCTTTACAAACATGCAGCTTTCAATACTATAGGCATTGTGACGTTGCTGATATTTTCTCAGATTTCTTAGACTTGACATTCCTACCTATTGATGAAACCGGTACGGATGTTGACAAGAGGCCTGACAACGACGGTACAAGGTTACAGTCAGTTAGATATCAGCTTGTAGATGTTTGAGGACAGATTTTGATAACAAAGATATTCTACTGGCCATGTCCTAGTTCAAGCAAATATTTTCCACTGGTTTCCAACTGGTACCAGTTGAGACCAGTAATCTATTGGTACCAGTAACAACTGGTATTCTATTTGCCGACTTCAAACTGGTATTTCTACCAGTTTCCAAATTGTGTCAACTGGTTTAACTGGTAGCTAGGCCTACCAGTTGAGACCAGTTCAGACCAGTATACCACTTGGAAATCCTCACTGGTTTCAACTCGTATACACTGGAATTTCGACCTGGGATACAATCTTCTAGTTTTTCTTTTTCATTCTAGGCTGCTAAGGAGATCAAGAAAGAACGAATAAAGAACTTTACGCAACACTTTGCACTCAAAGAAGAGGCCACGCTCACAAAACTACAGCATTTCAAGGAGCAACTCCGAAGACAGCAAGAAGATGAAAAACGCAGAAGTGATTCTTCATTGAGCATGACACAATCATCGTATGGTCATGTAAACACTGCATGGTCTGAAGATTTCAAGGCTGAGAGGTCACCAACTGGCCAATCAGAAGCAAGCAAAGGTGACCCTGCATCCGGCATGAGACGATCATGTGATAGTCATGTGAATACTGCATGGTCAGATGATGTCAAGACAGATAGGTCACTGGTTGGCCAATCAGAAGCTCTTGTTCCTACTGTAAATGAAAGTGACTTTGCTATTGATGCTGGACGAACTGAAATTGGTGGAGATCGTGTTAAAAACCGACCAATGAGATCTCATGGAAGCTTGGTTTCTCCTGAATCTCAAATGCAAAATATTCCCCAGCAAAAAATCACCACCCCAGTCCATCCAAAGTTCTCCAAGAAAAATTATCTTGATCAGTTATCACCCAAGAACAACAATATGGCTACTGAACCGAATTCGGGTGCTACAGTTGTCGCAGATTTGCAAGCATCCGACGAATGGCACAACAGATCGCTTCCTGGGAGGTCTCCGAAACTTTCAACATCCAAGACTGCAGTCACCACCGAAGACTCAATATCCCAAGGACTAGATGCAGATTCTGTTGGGGCATCCAGTATCACTCTAGGCAGTATGCAGTCTCCTCTGTCCTCATCTGTGTCCACACTGGGCAGTTCTCCTGTTGTTGGATATGCAGCTAGCAGTTCTCTTGGAGAGGGTTCCACCATGTTTAACCAAGATTCAAGGATGTCTTTGGAGCATCCTAGAAGCTCCTCTACTCCAGGATTGTCCTTGCAGGATGGACCAGCTGCAGACCATTCTGCGGATTCCCTCTTCCACAAGATGTCTCGATTGCCTGAGCAGCCATTGGGCCAGACCGTGACTGACCCCAGAAGAAGTTCCTTTGACGCGGCGCTTTCCGCCATGTTACATCCGAACAGGTCAAGGGTCAACCCTGCAGTCCAGGAGGTTGAGAAGCCTAAAGTAAGTAAAGTTCATTTAAACCTGCTTTATATAGAGACCACCTGTTTAGAAAGACTGTAAATGAAAGAAATTCTACTAAAACAGATCTCCTTTTAGATATTTAATATAGGTCATGATAATTGTTGAGAAATGAGAACCATTTAGTTCTTTTAGGTTCCAGAATATACATGTATTGTGTGCATGGCAATTGAGCACAAACACAAATTTCATCATGTTTAAGAGTGAATAGGTGCTACTCTTTTTCCTCTCCCCTTTGTTTCTTTCAGACACAAAATTATGGAGATGTCACTGCTGCTCTCAAGTCAAAGCTCCTGGATTACCTGGGTGGTGAGCCATCAAGAGGTCCATCTATCAGCAGTATGGACTCCCTGCAGGATGACTGTTCAGGGTCTTCCATCAACAGTGGCTTCACAGGATCCTCCATGCAGAGTGATGCCTTCGGGAGATCTTCAGTGAGAAGTGCCTTTGAAGGATCCTCAGTCAATAGTGGCTTTACAGGGTCTTCAGTCAATAGTGGCTTTACAGGGTCTTCCACCAGTAGTGTATTTGAAAGTTCTTCAGTGAAAAGTGCCATTACAGGGTATTCTGTAGGTAGTGCCTCTAGGGAACCTTCAGTGAACAGTTCCTTTGCAGAATCTTCAATCAACAGTGCCTTTGAAAGATCTTCACTCAATAGTGGTTTTGAAAAGTCTTCAGAGTCTTCCATTAATGGTGCCTTCAGACAAACAGGGGATATCACTTCGACCCAGACAGGTCACACTCCTCTGGAGGGGAGGGGCATGACGATTAACACAATCACATCTTCAAAAACCCCTACTTTCCAAATAGGTGCTTCAAGCTCTACATTGAACAGCATAGGGGAGGAAGAGTCCATTATAGCAAGAGGGGAAGATGAAGCTGACAGGGATGTCTTTGTAAGATCAGAGGTCAAGGCAATGGAAGAGGCAGAAGGTCAAAGGTCATATATATCAGCAGCAAGAGCAAACAAAGAACGGATTGAGAAGATTAGGAAGGCAATGAGATCAGCTGAAGTAATCCAAAGAGCTTGGAAGAAATATCACAATCAAAGGAAGTGACATTGTCAATAAATTCTGGGACCTTGGGGCATTTTACAAAGCCTTTTTTCTATGACAAATGACAAAAACCAGTGACGAATCTGCTGATAACCAATCAGAAGCAAGGATTTCACTAGCTTATAAGAAAAACTGTAACTTGTTTTGTGAAACACCCTCCTGTACTACAGCGATTCTGTGAGATGTGTTCTGTACATTTCAGCATTGTTTCACCATAGCGTTATAAGTTTAAGTTCATCATCATCTCCTTAAAACGCCAGTTTAATTCAATACAAGCGTTTCAATGGGTTGTCAGCAAATTTGTACTGATGACGGCTTCATAAAACTCTGCACTTTTATCCATTTATTTCATCAGAAAAATTAAAACCTGTTAATTTGACAATTGATCTACTTCCGGAATGGTTCTTTTTAGTGTCGTGCATGCAATGCCACTAGTCAGTGGTTACATGAAGATGATTTCATTACTGGATGAAACAAATGACTAAAAATTCTTGTGTCATATAGGACGGATTGCTCTCAATCAGCGACTACCGACATTTAGTAGCTCGTCTAATCCTTGTTTTGGAATTAATGCAGGGATTTTAGCAGCTGCACTGAATGTAAAGCTTTGGCTAGGGACTTGTCATAGAAAATCATCATAGTTTTTAAGATAGATTTTTATTTTTGAATTGATCAATCTTATTTTTAAAAAAGGTTTTATAATTGTAAGCATTTTTTTAAATTTTTATATATGTACATCTATGTTATTGGTGATGAACATTTTACTCTAAAATATTTGAATCAAGCCAGCTACACTACACATTACTAGTAATTGCTGAAAATATATTCATATATTGCATAATTTATTTTTGATGATTTATATGCTTCATATGGCTGAGAAATGTTCACCAACATAAATGTATCTGCACGTGTGCCAAAGGAATTATATTTTTCAATAAATGTTGTAAAAAACCTATTGTAAATATAATTGGTGTAATTTTAAATGTTTGGGGCTTGTCTTAACTACAAATGAAGAGGGGGGGGGGGGGGGGCTAGGTGATGGCAAAGTGCATTTGTAATCATGTCCAAGTTGCTTTTTCAAACTTCCAGAAATTGCCATTTACACCCCCCCCCCCCCCAACTCTACTCTTGATCCCACGTTAAAGTCTTTTTCTCTATTCAGATCTTGCTCTTTACTTTTCTCCAGCCTTTCATTCTTCTTCCAACACTCTCTCTTACTCCCTCCCTCCATCTCTCTCCTGCCATCTCCCTCTCTCTTTCTCTCTCTCTCTTTCTCTCTCTCTCTCTAATCTACCTCTCTATCCCTACATCTCCATGATTCCCCCTCTCTCCCTCTCTCTCTCTCATCTCTCTCTCTCTCTCTCTCTCCCTCTCCCTGTCTATCTCTTAATCTCAATGTTCTATCAAAACAAGTATTTGATTCTATTACAAATTAACTGATTGGCAAATTATGTTTCTGTAAGATATGATTTAATATATATTGCACATTTAAAAGCATCTAATTTAATTACTTTTTCAAGGACTTCCATACCACATCCAATGGTCTATACAATCAATACACAATTTGAGCAATTTTCAAGGTTAAGTTTTAACAAGTCTTGTTGCATGTACCAGCTTTATGATAAATCAGAATTATTTAGATGAATATAAGCCAGGCAAATGGTTTTTCACATGGAAAAAATACACATATTATCAACATCATTGAAAGTTCTAAATAATTAAAAAGTATGTGTTGAGCAGTGCTAAAGACTTCATTTTTCAGGGATGCCAGTTTTCAGGCAAAAGTCTGAATTCAGGCCCTGGCGAGTTTTTTTCAGGCCATAATTAGGCTTTTTTGTGTACAAAATAGCTCATTCTAGGTGATTTTCAGGCACTGGCATCCCTGACTTTTAATGTAGACTAAACTTGACCTCTGGTAATTTGACTTGTAGGAAACTTGTGTAAGTGTGGACTAAGAAGTCTTCTAGCCCGGCTCTAGGGGGTTTGACCTGAGCATCGGTCAGTATGATTAGCGTCCAGCTGACACATTTCTTAAGCCCCACTACACTACTTATAGCTACTTGCGCCCTCTATATAGCAAACAATGCCTAATCGGTGCCTGTTGGTCCCCCATCATCCTCTTTTTCTTATAGTTAATTGAGAGCTGTTTTGATGAGATAACCACCTGTCAGTGACCTTGCAGAGAGGTCTAATCCCCCTGGCCAAACTAGTGCAAATATTGTAGATGACGACCAGACAGCAGTTGGAAACTCATTTTGAATGCGGGCTGAGAAGTCTCTTGGCCTCTAGGAGTGTGACCTGGGCATTAAACAAACTCTGCTGAACATCTGTTCGTTGCGCCTTCTGCAAGTTAGAGCTGGGAGAGGACAACCCGACAGAGGGAGGATAATCCTGCCTTTTTTTCTTAGCTGGCTTTGTGTCAGGTGGAGTTCTTGCGGGACTGGAAGAGTTGCTTATCATCGCCATTAACTCATCTGCGATTGTGATGCTGAAAGGTGAAGGGTTTTCTGAACTTGATGCCGATGCCGTGCTGTCAGGAATACCAGCTGATTTGTCTTCTGTTGGAGATGGCGAAGTGCCTCCATTTTCTTTGGTGAATTCAGACACGAATCTGCTGAAGTCATCGTAGGTTTGTTCATCTGGGAATATAATGGGAGATTCGGCCTCAATATCAAAGGGCTTCTTGAAAGTATCTTTCTTTTTTTTCTTTGGTTCTTTCTTTGAAGTTGGTTGGTCTTTCGTGGGCTGCCTCTGATCATCATCATCTTTGACAGAATCTTTTTCATTTTTCCCATCACCATCATCACCATCTTTATCAGGTTTTTCATCTGGATCCTCCTCTCCATTGATCATGGCTAGGAGTGTGTTCATCCCATCTTCCGCAACCTTACGACGCATCTCCTCCTTAAGTTCTACTTCTCTTCTTGCTTTCTCCTCTGCTGCTATCTTCACTTTCCTAGCCATCTCCTCCTTCTGCAGCTCGTTGAAGTCAGCGA
The DNA here is from genome assembly GCA_035222895.1 of Strongylocentrotus droebachiensis. NCBI lineage: Eukaryota > Metazoa > Echinodermata > Echinoidea > Camarodonta > Strongylocentrotidae > Strongylocentrotus > Strongylocentrotus droebachiensis. Next base: position 101,558 of record JAVYIG010007309.1, read on the forward strand.
TCGATCTCTTCTTTTTCCGATCCTTCTTCCTCAAGGTAGCATTGTAAAATTCATCATCGATATCACTGTCCTCAAACTGCTCATCACTGAGTTGTGTGTGCTGTTCGACCTCCTGCAACGACTGAGTAAGTTTCTTCCGAACTCGGAGACGAACCTCCTCGCGCTTCAGTTCTTTTTTAGACCATTGTGGTTTTGCCGCAGGTTCGCTTATGATTCTCACCGGGTTGGTCTCGATGAGCTGCTCTGTTGCCGATAGGACCTCTTTCTTCGGCTTTGCCCGTGTGCTGCTCATGGGCATGTTCTGTATGAAATCTCTCTGTTGTTGGTTGATGGGTTGGTAGGGTTGCTGGGGTGGTGCTTGTGGTTGTGGCTGTTGCTGTGGGTATTGTTGGTACTGTCCTTGTGGATATTGCATTTGCGGTTGCGGAGGCATCATAGGGGGTCCATAGCCATATGGGTTCATCCCATAATACGGCATTGGCGGAGGTGGCATCGGATAAGGCATGACCATGGGCATCATCATTTGATTAACTGGCATTCCTCCTTGCCTACCCCCATTGACCCTACCGTTCGGTTGATCACTCCTGGGCTGTTCTTCTTCACCCTCCGGAACTTTTCCACCCAGAGCTGCAATCAATGTCTTCTGAAACTCAGAGTCACTTCCAGAAGCATTTATGATGATGATTGGTCGGTTCGAGTTGTCACCCAAGGGCTTATCTGCAAGGTTTGGTACAGCACCGGTCAGCTCATCATTGGTTGCTTCCTTAGCCACCTCTTGTGGATGTGGTGGTGGAGGGGTAGGTTCCTTAGGAGGAGGTGGTGGAGGGGAGGGTTCCTTAGGTGGTGGTGGTGGCGGGGTAGGTTCTTTAGGTGGTTCTGGTGTTGGTGTTTTAGCACGTTTGAACAGGGACTTAACCTTTCCCCATCCTGGAGTAGCTCCTGTCTCTGGCTCCTTGGTCTCTTTAATACTGTTCAAGGTAGTCCGTGAAGCATTCATGTTGGCCATGCTAGAAGTCCGTAAGCTCACTTGCGATCCTGTTTTACTCGTTACACTTTTCCTCCGCCCAAATAACTTTCCCAGAATACCTCTTTGTTTCTCCTTTACTTCTTCATTATCTTCCTCTTCCACCGAATCGTCAGTTTTATTTTCCTCCTCCACAGGTTTATAACTCTTTGTTTCTTCTGGAGGATTTTCTTGTACCGGTTGTTCAGTTGTATCCTTTTGATCTTCTGTTGATCTATCCTCCTGTTGGATGGATTTTCTCTCCTCTACCTCATCCTCCTTTGGTACCTCTTCAACCTTGACTTCCGATTTCTCTTCAGCATTCTCAGTCTCTTCTTCTTTTTCATCTTCCTCTTTCGTTGTCTCTTCTTTCGTTTCCTCTTTGGCTTCCTCCTCAGGTTTTTCCTCTTGCTTATCTTCCGTTACTTCTTCGAAAGGTTCCTCTGGTTTGGGCTCTTCTTCCTCTTTGGGTTGTTCATCATCTTTCACTTCCTCTGCTGGTGTTTCTTCTTCTTGCTTTGGTTCATCCTCTGGTTTCTGTTCCTCTTCTTCTGGTTTTTCTTCTTTTGGCTTTTCATCCTCCTCTTTAGGCTCAGGCTCTTTTGCCACTTCCTCTACTGGCTCCTTTTTGCCTCCGAACCATCTTTTCATGAATATGGACGCCCGGGCAGCCTTCGTAAACTTTTTCGTCGCAGGTTTCGTCTCCTTCGGCTTCTCCTCTTCCTTACGCTTCTCTTCTTCTTCCTTTTTCTTTCTCTCCTCTTCCTCTTTTTGCCTTTTCTCCTCTTCTTCGAGTTTCTTTCTCTTCTCCTCAGCTTCTCTCAACCTCTCTTCCTCTTCTCTTTTTCTATTCTCCTCCTCCTGTTGACTCGACGTTGGTGGGCGATTTTTGCTGGTTGGTCTACTCCAAGCTTGACGCGTCGAAACCCGACTTTCATGCCCTTCCTGGATGCTGTCAAGATTCGGTTTATTGCTGGCAGTTCCAATCCGACGCGAACCCCTTCCTCTCCCCCTACCCCTACCCCGTCCTCGCCCTCTGTCTTGATTATTATCACCACCGGCGCTTCTTGGTGGTGGTGCACCCCTTCCTTGAGATGGCGGGCGCCCCCTCCCCCTCCCCCTCCCTCGCCCTCTTCCCCTGCCCCCTCTCGCTCCTTCCTTTTTCCTCTGTTTCAAAATCTCTGCTCTCCTTAACGATTCCTCCCGTCGCTGTCTTTCCTTCACCAGTTCCTCATCCTCCTCTGGTTCCGGTTCTTGTTTTTTCTTCTCTTCATCTTTCTTCTGCTCGGGGTTGTTGTTGTCTTCCGGGGGTTTCTTCTTCTTTTTCTTCTTCTTTGGAGGGGCGACGTAGCTGAACGTC